>PVJI01010576.1:0-59873 GCA_004026765.1 Micronycteris hirsuta
CCCACGCCCTGTCTTCCCCTGCGCCCTGTCGTCCCGCGCCCTGTCGTTCCCCGCGCCCTGTTTCCCCCCACACCCCGTGGCACCAACAGAATATATATGGTATTTTTCTCAAAAGAAACTTTTTGAAAGTAAATTTAAAAATATTTTAAAATAAAAATCTTTTAAAAATTATACGTCATACATCATCATTGTACAAATGCTACTGCAAAAGAGTAAAATTTCCTCCACCCCTACCTGGTCTCCTCTGAGACTCTCATAGACACATACGAACCTATTGGTTTTTTAAAAATATGCATATAGGATAATACTGTTTTGTAATTTGCTTTTCTTTTCCCACTCAATTGTACATCATAAACCCCTTCTGGTTCAGTATATACAGACCCAACTCATATTTAATGGCTGGATTTCACTCACGTTCAGGGTCACGGATATACCATAATATATTTACCAATCTCTTTAATGATGGGCAAGTAGGTTGACTTCCTTGTTTTGCTATTATAGGAAATGCTGAAATGAATATCCTTTCATATATAATATAAATATCTTTAATATGTAAAATGAAAATTTTATATAATGTGTGTATTTACCTGCACTTGTGCAAACATTTCTGTAGGCTTGATTCCTGGGAAAAGAGAAGGCCCTGTCTTTTTGCCTTTTTCTATGGGACAAATTTCTGACAATTTTACTTGTTAATCAAGAAATGACTTCAGTTTCAAAATATGGTGAATACATTTAGTTCCAATATATATTCACATATACTACCTATATTCCACATAATGTATATCATATGTATGCTCAGTATAATATATATTACCAACACAATATAGCGCACACGCTGTATGTTAGAACTTGGGAACTCGGGCTGGACGGGTTTCTAGGCCTGCTTGCCTGGGAAATGCAGTAGTTCCTCGTAGACCTTTCACCTTCATTGTTTTCACAATGTCTTCGGGATCCTTTTCTTTAATGGAAACGAAACAGAAGAACCCTCTTGGTGAAGGGAGATGTGGGACCAGTAGAAAGAAACTGTCCATGACTTGGCTGCCATTTCTGCCGCCAGGCCAAGCGGCCCCCATTCCGTGCCTCTCTGCAGAGTGGGGATTAAACACCGGACGGTCAACTTTTCCCTTCAGTCTTAGTAGCAAGTCTGCGACCGAATCTGTAATTGTGGTTGTATGCAAACCATCTTACAGCGTCCTGTCTCCGGGTTTAAGCTGCTGCTTTAGGGTTGATATCTGTGCACATGTACAAAGCTAAAGACCCATCACAGAGTCCAGGCACGTGGACACCACTCTGGGCGCCGAGACTCTGATCCTGCTTCCAGTGATATTTTCATTCCTGGGAGTTCGGCCACCGCCCCGTCAAGAGCGGCCAGAAGAGCAGGAAGGCGTCCTTCGCAGGCTCGCACCGCGCTGAAGGCGCCGCGTGCCCTGGCAGCCGCGGGGGGAGGCTGGGCATCACCGTCTCGGTGCAGTCAAAGGGCATTTATTAAATAGGATAGATAAGTGGATGGATCGATGTACTTGAAGAATTAAAAGTAATTGATGTGAATAACTAATTCACTAATTGATAATGCATAAAAGTCGTTAATTATCCACTTGTTAGAATAGCTTGCCGAGCAGCAGAGAATCGTTTCAGGAAAGGGAGCTAGACAGGACGACTTGGAGGGATTATGAGATGGGCACTCTAACCAGAGAGGGCTGTGCCGGTAGATTTAGCTTGGAGGAGGCAGGAAGAGCTGCTTCTCTGGGGACTAGCACAAAGGGAACATTTAGAAAAGAAACATCCAGAAAGAAAAGTTTATTTCCCCTTGGTATCCCTTGGGCAGACCTGTAAACTATTACAGTTTTGTGTGCACGGCGGACTGGGCCTTGAGAAAACACCGAACGCAACACCAGCCTCTGGTCACCACACTCGGCATGTCAGAAACTGGCCTGGACGTCACCTGCAGGGCCGGCGTCGCTGTTGCAGATGATAGCGCCCTCTCTGTGCCTGGCCCCGGGTGATTTGGCTTCTGATTCCCTAGACTGAGAAGAGCCTCCCCGGATGGAGGGCTGCGAATCACTCGGCTGCGCAGCTTCCTGTCTGCCCTCCTCCCAGTTCATTGATCGGGCTGAGTGCTTAGCCCAGAAACTCCTGCTGAGCAAACTGCGTAACTACTGCTCTTACTCCTGGGCTCTTTCTGACGCGAGGGCACAGACTCCGTTCCAACAGATGAGCTCCAGGACACATGGCATTAATCTGAGGCAGCGATTTTCAACGTTTTCATCTCACAGCACACACAACCAATTACTAAAATTCTGCGGAACACCAAAAAAAAATATATTTTTGCTGATGTGACAAAAAATAGGTATAATTTTGATTGACTTACCAAAAAAATAGTGATTACCTATCCTTTTTGCTTCATAGTGACTTTTTAAAAAATCAGGTGCCTACACTTGTATATAAGGACTTCTGGTACCTAGAATTAATCAATCAGATCCAAATTTATTATGCGACATAACCAATAAGATGCAACTCTAAAAGCCTCTGCAGGCATTAACTCTATTAATGGTCTCATATTAATTGTTCAAGACAGGGCGTTCACACAGGACAGCTATTGTTGTGCGATCTGTTGTCATTTTTTTATTGACAATCTAAGGGAAAAGAGGTCCGTGCCCCTGACTGAATAGTCAGGTATTGCATGTTTTTAAAAAATCTTGTGGCACACTAGTTGAAAATTGTTGATCTAATCTGTCGATTGTGCTTTTCTGAAGACACATTACTGTGTTGCAAGGTGTGGAAGATGCTGATCTTTGTAGGAAACAGAGATTGCAAAAAGATATCAGCCCAGACTGAGGTGCCCTGTTGCGGGGAGCCAGTGTCTCGTGGGTGCCCGCCACCACTTCCTCAGTGCTTCCTGCCCTCGGTTCTCTGCCCGTTTGGGGTTTTGGCTGGTACCCAAAGTGCATGTGCTTGCTGCATGCACTTGAAGCACTTGAAGAAGCTTGGCGCTGTAAGTGACGAGGCAGGGGAGAGGAAGAGAGGAGGGATTGGGGGATTCTACTCACTCATGGCCTCCACCAGCATCTTCCAAATCTTCCTGAAGTAAACATTCAGTCTATATAAATACTTGTTTCTTGCTATGTAAATATGGTTTTAAAATAAGTCTCTCAAAATCTCCTCCAACCATAAGGCTTCCCCTGAAACCCTTCTGGAAAGAATTTCTGAATCAGGGGCCAAACTGGCACAGTATTTTTCCTTAAGAGAAGTTTTATGAATCAGAGTAGTGTGTTTGACATCAATGCATATACCAATATCTGTGGTTTTTTTTTTTTTTTTTTTTTTTTTTTCGATTCCAGGCATATGAGTGACTGTACTTCTCAATCTCCTTGCAGTTGGTCAGGACCAAGTGATTGCCTGTGTTGGATAATGCAATGACACACTTCATTTCCAGGATGAGACTGTGAAATGCCCAGGCGTGATTCTCCAGGCTCTTTATTGCCCCATTGAGGCAATCATGGAGAAAGCCTGAAGCAGCCTGGATAACTCAGTTACCACACAGAAGACAACTGCCCTGGAGAGCTGGCTAGACCACAAAGGACTTTGCATGAAAGAGAAATATACTTCTGTTGTTGTATTCAGCCTCTAAGATTTTGGGGGTTGTTTGTTACTGCAGCATAACTTAGATCATCCTTATTACTATAAAAAGTAACATTCAATGGAGTGACTGTTAGTTCTCCTCTGATTCTATCCATCCTCTCTTTTAGCCAAGTGCTATTTTCCAAGCTAGACCTGTCTTTTCCAGTCCTCTCCAGTCCAAGCTGGACACCCCTCCCAGGCCTTTCTTCCACAGCCAAGCCATCCTCAGACCCTGTTCAGTGTGGAGTTTATTCTTAACCACTCAAACCCTAGGACACTGCAGACCCAAGAATCTTCCTCTGCCACATTAGACTAAGCAGGAAATTCTGCTGAAAACTCATCCAATTGTTTCATGAAGCAAATTTTAAACCCCATGGAGAATTACTTTTAGTATCCAGAGAAAAGGGAATATTTGACTCTCTTTACTGAGTAAGTATTTTTTACATGGCTAAACTGTAAAGTAGGTCAAGTCTGTTTTTAATAGGTAAAGAAAAGAATTACTGTCCTCTTTTCCCTGACACCTATAAATCAACCTTAGGGCTAAAAATGTTGGTGTAAAAATTGTGGTCGCTCTTTCTTTTTCTGTAAAATTAGCAACTAAGCACCTGGAGGCTCTGTCAGTGACCCAAACTGGTACTGCCAATCAATTGCCCAGAAATGGCCAGAAATGGCCAGATAAAATTGCTGTCTTGTGACTTGCTCCATCAGTCTGTCTGAAACTTCCCGCTTAGGTGCAGTGACTGCTGGGAAGAATGCTGGGAACTTAGCTGGATCTTCATTCTCTCTAATTACCTCTGAGCTGTGTCCAACAAGATAAGCAGAACAATGGATCCTTTCAGAAATCTACTAAGGTGACCTCTGAAGTTAGTGAAGTAGATGTCACTTGACTGCTATGTCCACTTGCTATTTTAACTTAATTAGAAGGAAATAATAGAAAATCTCACTACTAGAGCTTAAACAATGAGCAGTTTTGATGATTTCTCCTGGGCTTACTCTGTTAGAGCTTCAAAGACCACTCCGAAGATGAGAAGTAGTAGTCCTCAGAAAGCACCGGAATGTTACCCTCCCCCAACCCCCGCCCTTGCCCTTGGGACACAGGACTCTTTAGCAGCTAGAGAGAGGCTGGAAAGCACGTAATTATCAGAAAAGCCTCAGCAGGCAAAGAGGCCCCAGGGCAGAGACGAAGGTGAGCTTACCTTCTGTAGAAAACAGTGTTAGTTTCCTTAGTGGCATGTCCTGTTAGTCACCTGTCCAATATTCTATGTCCCTATCCCCTTCCTTCTCCAATTTTTTTGAGGAGGCCATATGTTGAATGATAAATCCCACCTACATATAAGCTAATCAGGACAATACTGTTTCCTGCTTTCTCAGTTTCACTTTCAGTTAAGAATAGCCTGTCTATGGCCAATGAGATGTAAGGGTCAGCTTGCAAGGGAAACTTTTGGGAGAACACAGGGTCTGGCAGAAGGCCTGCTTGTATGTGGATGGTAGGATAATAATATGAGTGTAATAACTTATAGTTTTAATTTGAACATTTCACCTAAAATGTCATATAGTGTGCTTGAGTGTGATGTTGTTGTGTTACAAAATGACACGCTTATGATTTTGTAATAAAATATTTTTATAATAAAAGGGTCATTATTTTGTGCTGGACCCTGTATTTTGCATTTGTAATGAAATGGACAAGCATGGCTGGCATTAAATCCTGCATTAAATGTAAAGATAACGCTTACCTATATGGCAGCCATTCTGTGATCATTAGGCCCCAAGAATGAGGGAAAGTTTCAAGAGAAAGATTAAGCAGCTAGCCCCCACTCTCCTAGGACTTCTTCTGGCTATATGGAGTAACAGGGATCAGATTTACCCTTTTACTTGAAATGAACATAAAATAAGACAAAATATGTGGAATGATAAATACTGTATTAAGACCCTGGCACATTAGGCAATGAAAAACAATGATATATAAGAGGCTTGAAAAAAATGTAAGTCCTATGATTGCTCCAAGAATACAGACTTGACAGAGTTTCAGGCTGCGAAGCAGGGAGGGGAATCCAGGCGGAGCCCAGCAGACGCTCTGAGTTGAGGTGACAGAGCCAAGTGTCTGAGGAGACCACAACAGCTGGAGTTCACAGGACAGAGTGCTGGAGAAGACAGAGCCACACACAGAAACCCAGAGATCTGCAGAGGGCCTTTCGGCCGAGTATGGATCAGCATGTGCATTTATGGAAATCACCTGAGACCAAGAAAAGAACCAACTGAATAAATGAAGGCATTTTGCCTGGTCATACAGATTCAATTAGAGATTAATAACAGAAAGATCTCTGAAAAATCCCAAAAGATGTAGAAACTAAACACTTTTCCAAATAACCATGATCAAAGAAATAAAAAAGGAAATTAGAATGTAGTTTAAACCAAAAAAAAAAAAAAAACCAAAACAACCCCCACAACATATTAAATGTTCGAGGATGACACAAAGCAGCACTGAGGGGAAATCATAAACACCTGTGTCAGTGAAGGTGCGAGATCTTAACATCAATGGCCTCAAATCAGTCATCTAAGCTTTCATCTTAAAAAAATTGGAAAAAGACTCAATGAAACCCCAAAGTAACAGAAGAAAGAAAATAATAAACATCTAAGCAGAAATCAGTGAAACAGAAAACAGAAAAAGAAATAAAGATCAATGAAACCGAAACCAGCTCTTTGGAAAGAACAATATAATTGCTAAATCATATTAGGAAAAAAAAGAAAGACAGAATTCACTAATATCAGGAATGTTAGAAGTAATACCACTACAGATTCTAAGATACTATAAAAAATATTAATACTTTTATACAATAAATGTCATAGCTTAGATAAAACGGAAACATTTTTTGGAAGATACAAATTGCCAAAGTTCACTCAAAAAGAAACAGATAACCTGAAGAGCTCTTTGTTTATTCAAGAACTCAAAGTTAAACATGGTCCAATAAATGAAACTTCAGTCCAGAGAGCTTTGCTCACAACTTCTACCCACTTTTAAGAAAAAGATAATACTAATCCTACAGAAATCCTTCCCCAAAAAACTGATGATGAGGAAAATACTTCCTAACTCATTCTACAAGGCCATCATTATGCTGAGATAAAACCAGACAAAGACAATACAAGGAAAGAAACTACAGCTCATTATCCATCCCTCATGAATATAAGATGCTAAATTCTAAACAGATAATAGAAATGAGATTGGTTTAACATTTGAAAAATCTATCAATGTAATTCAGTATATACACAAACAAAAAACAAAACAACTCAATCTCAATAAATGCAGTAAAAAAAAATAACAAAATTCACCATGTATTCTGCATATAAACTTTCAGTAAACTAGGAATAGAAGGACTTTTCCTTAACTTTATACAAGTCATTTGGCCCTGACTGCGTGGCTCAGTTGATTGGAGCATTGTCCTGTACACCAAAAGGTTGCAGGTTCAATTCCCATTCAGGGCACATACCTAGGTTCTGAGTTCAATCCCCAGTCAGGGTACATATGGGAGGAAACTGATTGATGTTTCTCTCTCACATCAATGTTCCTCTCTCTCTCTCCTCCCCTCTCCCCCCTTTCCGCTCTCTCTAAAATCAATAAACATATCCTCATGTGAGCAGTAAAAAAATTGTCATTTACAAAAATGTGCAGCTAACATCATAATGATGAAAGACTGAATGCTTTCCTCTTAAGATCAGGAGCAAGACAAAGATCACCACACTCAACACGCCTATTCAGCATTGCCTTCAAGGTTCTAGCTAGTGCAATCAGACAATACATACATACATATACACATACATGCATACATACATACATACATACATAAGCATCTAGATTGGAAAGAAAGAAATTGAAATATCTATAGACCATATAATCTGTAGAAATTCCAGTGAAATCTACAATAAAGCTGTTAGATAGAATTAATAAGTGAGTTTGGCAAGGTTGCAAAAGACATTACACAACATATAAAATTAATTGTATTTCTATATACTAACAATGGACAATCACATATTAAAAAGTTTAAAAACAATATCAATTACAATAGCATAAAATATATGAAATACTTAAGGATAAATCTAACAAAAATGTTCAACTCACACTGCAAACATTATTAAAAGAAAAATTAAAAGATACAAATAAATAGACCGAAACTATGTTCATGGGTCTGAGGACTCATTATGATTGCAACACTGCTCCTCCCCAAACTTTAGATTTGATGAATATCAACCAAAATCTCAGAAGGTTTTTTTAATAGAAATTGACAAATTGATTCTGAAATTCATATTGTAATGCAATCCCGTCCCCGCCCAAATAGCCAGCCATCTTTGAAAAAAAACTATAGGACTTATATTACCCAATTTCAAGACTCATAAAGCTACAATAATCAAGACAGGGTGATGCAAATCTAGACAAATAGTTAAATAGAACAGAATGGAAAGATCAGAAATAAACCCATACATAACTGACAACTAACTTACTTTTCACAAAATGGCAAAAAGAATTTAGTAGGGATAGTCTTTTCAACAAATGATGTTTGAACAATTGAATATCCAAATGCAAAGTGAAAGAAACTGGCTTATACCTTACATCATCATCTACAAAATTTTTTTTAAATTTTTTTTCTTTTTTTTTATTTTTTATTAATTTTTTTTTTGTTTAATTACAGTTATTTGCAGCCTCTCCCCTCCCTACAAAATTTAACTCAAAATGGATCATGGACCTAAATGTAAAATCTAAAACAATTTTTTAAAAAGCTTCTAGAAGAAAACATAGGAAACCTTTGTGTCATTAGGTTACACCAAGATTTCTTAGACACAACACTAAATGCATAACCCACCAAATTAAATAACTGACAAGTTAAATTTTATAAAAATAAAAAACTGCTTTTTTGAAAGACACAGTCAAGAGAATGAATAGACAAGCCACACACTAGAAGAAAATATTTGCAAATAATGTATCTGATCAAAGGCATTTCCAGAATACATAAATAATTGTCTAAACTTGATAATAAGAAAACAAACAACCCAATAAAGAAATGGGCAAAATTCTAGACAGACACTTCACCAAGAAAATGTATGTAAATAATCACATAAAGAAAAAAATCATTAGAAAAACAAATTGAAACAATAATTTGATACCACTATATACCTGTTAGAGTAGCTAACCCCCCCCAAAAAAGGAGGGGATGACCATACCGAGTATTGACAAGAATGCAGAAAAACTGGAACTCTCAAACACAGCTGGTGGGAAGACAAAATGGTGAAGCCATGTTGAAAACAGTTCAGCAGTTTCCTTAAAAAAAAAACAACAACACAAAAACAGAACATTTACGTTACCAATAGAATGCCCCAGCCATTCTATATCTAGGATACTTACCCAAGAGAAAAGGAAATATATTCCATACAGAGATTTTTACACAAATGTTCATAGCAACTTTAGTTGTAATAGTCAAAAACTGGAAACAACCCAGACGCCCTTCAGTATGTGAATGGATAACCTGTGACATATCCGTGCAATGGAATACTACTTAGTAATGAAAAAGAATAAACACGTGATACACACTGCAACATGGATCTCATTATACTGAATGAAAGAAGTCAGACAAAATGAGAGTATACTGTTGATTCTATTTACATACAATTCTAGAAAATGCAAACTGTAGTGGCAGGAAGCAGATCAGTGAGTGGTTGCCTGAGGAGGGTGGGGAGAGAAGGGGGGACGAATTATAAAGCGGGATGAGAAAACCTTGGAGGGCGACGGGCGTGTTCACGGTGTCGAGTGTTGTGATGGTTTCATTGGTGTGCACATGTGTGAGAATTCCTCAGACTGCTCACGTTAATTATGTGGACTTTATGTGGTGTCAATAGATTGCTATAAATCGATAAAAAATAAAAAATGTTCTTTCACATCATTGAACCATTTAACCAATTGTCTGGCTTTGTATTGCTAAATATCGATTATGAAAAAAATCTAGTAATTATACCATAGGAAGATATTTTTCCCATATTTGCAGCTGGAAACAAAATTTGCTGCTATCTCTGTTCAATACCTCGGCTTACATAATAAAATCACAGAAAATTTAATCTTGAAGGGATCTTGGGGATTAGCCGTTCAAACTCTCCTCCACCTACCCGCCACTTTTACCACTTTAATTTTTTTTAACAGATGAGGACACAGGAACCTAGAAAAGTGGAGGAACTTGCCCAGGACAACTCCTGCACCCCCTACGCCCTGACTCCCAGAGCAGGGCTCTTTCCGCTAGAGCATCCTGCAGCCTGCCTTTTCAATTTTCAATTTTATTTCCTTAGAACAACAAGGAGAGAAAAACACAGAGTGGAATTTTATGTGTACAAGTGGAATTACCTAGAGGAGCAATTGTATGTTTTATAAATGAGGCAACGGAGCCCGGCGGTACAGGAGAGAAAGGCGATATTTTCTCCTAGCATCACAGAGCAAACATTAAACACTGGTCTTTTGAGGCAAGCACAGGAAAGTGATACCACTCGCCCTAAATAGTTCTCAGACATAGACTTCCTTCCAGGAGTCAGCCTCTGCCTCTGTTCACTGCTCCTCTGGGCGCTCGAGCCTGGAATAGCATTGGACATTTCAACCCTGATGTTTCCAAGGGTATTTATATGGGAAACTTGGAGTGTAAAAATTCAGTCATCTTGTGCTGGTTGACACTTTTGAAATGGCATGACTTTTTCTCTAACTTGAAACTAAATTCATTTTAGATTAGGCTTAGTCATGAAGAGCTGGAAGTTTGTTTTATTCCATAAAAGTTCTCATCTTTGAGCAAAGGCCAAGCAATAAAAATTCTACCTGAGGCAGAATGAGAAAACGCATATTTCACCAAGTTGTGGGTAACTGAAAACCTTAATGAGTTCACACATGCTATCAATAGCTAATGTGTCAAACAAAAGTTAGGAATGTATTTGGTTGGCCAAAAAGTTCATTTAGTTTTTTCCGTAAGACGATTCTAGTAGCACTTAGTTGTCTCTGACGTCATTCAAAACAGTTTTGTTATATTGTATTGTGACAGCTGTCCTATCAGCGTGCATTTAAAAAAAAACATCAAAATTGGTGAATTTTTGTGTAGTCATTTTATTATTGAAGATGAAGAAGATATGCAACATTTTTGGTGTTATTATGCTTTATTATTTCAAGAAAGGTAAAAACACAACTGAAATGCAAAAAAAAAGATTTGTGCCTTGTATGGAGAAGGTGCTGTGACTGATCGAGCATGTCAAAAGTGGTTTGTAAAGTTTCTTGGTACTATTGACATTTTGGCCAAATAATCCTTTGCTGTGGGACTGTCTTATGTATTGGGAGATGTTTAGCAGCACCCCTGGCTTCTAGCCACTAGCAACCACTAGCGGGAGTAGCCAACATACTCAAAATATCCAAATCAATAAAGTTACTGTTGAAAATGAAAAATGTGTCTTTTATTTTACAGAAAAAACTAAACAGACTTTTTGGCCAACCCAATAGCTTTCGTCTGTGTGGTGGTCTATTTTTCCAGAGCATGGCACCGACACATTTACCTTACGGAGAATTCCCAGGTGAAGGAGGCTGATTTCTATTTTTCTTCCTTACAGGGCTTGCAGGGGGTGTTGGAAAGTCAGAGCAACTTGAAGAAAAGTTATTGATGTGATTAAATTTTGAAAAATATGAATGAACTATGAGGAAAGATGAAATGACCTGACATCACTTAGCCTCAAAGACAAGTTAAGAGGATATCGACTCTCCACCCCATATCATTTCCAGGCTTTCTGTCCAAATTCTGCTGGAATTGTTCATGACATTGATTACACCACACGGCAGACAGTGGGATTTGCCTACCCGATACCCATCCCAGTGTCTTCCTCATCAACAGGGGGTGCAGCGGGCCCAGCACCATTACTTTTCTACTTTCCTTTGCAGCAAAGGCTGGCCACCCGCATGCATCTGACCAATGAGATGTATGTTAAGAGTTCCTGGGAAGGCTTTTTCCCCTCCTCCCTGCACCCCCTCCTCCACAGCTTCTCCTTTTCTGTCGCATGGACAGGCAGCCAGGGGTGCCACAGCCGCCTGAGATACAAGTAACAAGTATGAGGAAGACATACCAAGGGGCCAACTATGTTCCTGAAATTCTGTTTGTCTCTCAGGCGTCTCTATCACAGCATGTCCAGAAGGGAACTCAGGATCTTCCCATTTCTATATTGAGAATTTCCTATTTTGGTAAATGGCATCTAAAACTTGTCAAACACTTGGAATGTATCCTTGACCCACTCCCCACACTCTCAAGTCCTCAATATCCCAAAAGCGAGCACTTCTCTGCAGACCCCTTGCATTCACTTTCTTCTTATTGTGGTAACACGCACATGGTGAAATTTACTGTTTTAATGTGTAAATTTGGTGACATTTAGAATATTCACAATGTTGTACAAACATTACCGCTATCTTGTTCTAAAATATTTTCATCACCCCCCCGCAAAAAAAAGACTCCATGCCCGTTAAACGGTGCTTATTATTCTTCCCTCCCCCTGCCTCCTGGAAGCCAGTCATTGTTATGAATTTGTCTGGTCTGGATATTTCATATCATACAATACGTGCCTTTGTATGTCTGGCTCCTGTCACTTAACATAATGTTTTCAAGGTTCGCCTATGTTGTAGCATATATTAATATTTTAATCCCTTTTAGGGCCAAATAATATTCCATTATGTGAATATACCCTATTTTCTTTATCCATTCATCAGTTGAGAGATATTTGAGTTGTTTCTACCTTTTGGATATGTGAATAGTGCTGCTATGAACCTTTGTGTACAGGTTTTTGCTTGAACCCCCTTTTTCAGTTTTGGGGGACACTTATGAGTGTGGAATTGCTGAGTCATATGGTAAATCTACATCTGACTTTCTAAGGAACTGCCAGAAATTTAATAGCAGCTCTACAATTTTACATTCCCACCAAAAACTGGAGGGTTCTAAGCTTTCCACACCCTCACCACATTTGTTATTTTAATTAAAGCCATCCTAATGAGGGAGTGGTATCTCACTCGGGTTTGGACTTACCTGTCCCTTGTGACTACTGAATAGAGTCTGTTTTCAAGAGCTCGCTGGTCATTTTTATACCTTCTTTGGAGAAATAGCTCTTCACAGTTTTCGTCCATTGTGTAATCGACTTGTTTGGTTTCTTGTTGCTGGGCTGGAAGAGTTCTTTATGCATCTGGGTATTGGACCCCTAAGATACACGCTTTGCGAATATTTTCTCTATTCTGTGGGTGGTCTTTTTGCCCTCTTGGTAGTGTCCTTTGATGAGCAAAATTTTTCATTTTGATGAAGTCCAATGTGTCCATTTTTTTATTTTGTTGCATATACTTTTTTTAATTACTTTATTGTTGTTCAATTACAGTTGTCTGCATCCTCTCCCCTCTCCTCCCCCCACCCCCTCCAAATTGTTGCATGTACTTTTAGCATCTTGCATTCATGTTTAATTCATTGCAGAGAAGAACAATTTAAGTACTTAAGCCTGATTATCAGTCCCCTGCTTAACACCCTCAATAATTTCCATTGCACTTAGAATAAAGTCTAAAATCCTCTCCATGGACTACACGGCTCTGCATAATTTGGTCCTTGTCTTTCTCTTTGGCCTCACTTTTCCACATTTTCTCTGACTTTTTTGCCCTTGGTTTCTCAAGTACGCCAGGCTCTCTTTAATCCCAGGACCTTCTTACACGTCATTGTTCCTGCCGGGAAGGGTTGTCCTTACCTCTTCGGCATGAAGCTCGTTCCAATTCATCACCTCCTTGGGAGCCTCCCTTAACCCCCAACCCCTAACTCATTCCAGCTGTGAGAGGTGGAGTTTTGCAAGCTGGATGTTGAACAGTCATTATTAGAAATTAAATGATAAAAACACAATTAAGACATTACATTAAAAACAAATATAATAAGCACTTGAAACGCATTGCATCCTAATTATGTTATTCCGCTGTACTGTTACCCATGCCCGTGAAGCCGTCTGTAAGTACGAGGCACTGGTCTGCTGCTGTGCACCTCGCTGCCACTCCTGCTTTGCTGATGGAAATACCTGAATCAGCCATGGTGGGAGAGTGCCGTGCCGATGCTGCAACTCCAGGGTGTTTTGGAGAGCAGGTGCTACCGTTCACCAGCACCGCACCATCCCATCTCCCATCACCTGCTGAGCTTTTCTGTTTGGTCTTTTCCATGTTTATAATCTCTTAATTTAGTATTTGAAATAACGTGTTGTATTTCTCACGAGAATGTGAACCCCATGAAGGAGGCGACGGGGTACTTGTTCCCTATTGATTTTTGTATTCCCAGTACCTAGCACAGTTCTTAGCACATGGTAAATTCCTGATAATTTTGGTGCCAGATTGTCAACAAGGCCCAAGAAGCAAATGCCAACATTTTACATACAGATGGATTGATGGCAGGGATTCAAGGAGAGTATGAAATTTTCCATTTCACTGATTGCGCTATCATGAGGATTTACATACTGATGATCATTGACTTATGTTCTAAAGTTCATCAGGCTTAAACATTTCTTGGATGGCTTTTTAATTAGAAGATAGCCAGGGACGGCCAGAGGCGACTTTCACCTTGGCTGTCCGTACAGGCAAACCCCGTGTGCTGGTTTCCTGACGTGGTTTCAGTCGTATGCCTCCAGCCTCACAGTGTTGTGTCTTCTCCCTAATCTTCTTTTCAGGACATCAGTGGTATTTGATTAAGGGCCCGTCCTACTCCAGTGTTACCTCATTTTAACTAATTGCATCTGCAAAGACCGTAGACCGATTTCCAAACAAGGTTGCACTCTGAGGTACTGGGGCTTAGGACCTTAATATGCCTTTTTTGGAGACACAATTCAGACCATAACATCCTGCAAGCATTTCCCACTTCACACAGTGTGTGTGCAGTGCCCTACAGCCAGCTGGACCCAGTAGACTGCAGCTCGTACCTGCAGCTTCCTGTGATCAGTCTATCACGGGGGTGTCAAATTCATTTTCCCTGGGGGGCCACATCAGCCTCGCGGTTGCCTTCCAAGGGCCCAATTTAATTTTAAGACTGTATAAATGTAACTGTTCCTTAACAATTAAGTGAGAGCTCAGTGCTGCCGCTAGGTAGAAACAAGGTGTCAGGCCAGATAAAACAAAACATGGGCCTTGTGTTTGCTACCTGTGGTCTATTGGGTGGGCCCTTTACTTCCTCCACCACGGAATTTGCCTTTGCTATCAGAGGTGGGAGTCCTTAGGATCTCAAAAATGATCCCGAGCCCACATACAATCATTATGTTTTCTTTTGTTTGAGGACTTAAACAAAGCAACCCACTGTCTATAATTGCCAGGGCCTAGAAGCTGGCATCAAGACACAAAGGAAGACCTGGCAGCCCTTGGCTGGGATCCCTGAGACGAGGGTGTTAGTATCTGCATCAACCCTATATAAGCATTGAAAGGCCTGCAGTGATCATAACCCTCAGGACAGAGGAGTCGGGGAGAGCTAGGTCCAGCTCTCCATAGACGTCATCTCTCTATAGAAGCAGATTATATTTCTACATCCCTCTGGGGACATTTACCGTCAGCAAGTATTGATATAGATTTAGTGATTGTAGAGCTAGAAAGATCCAGATAAGTTATCTGAATCACCCCTTATTTTATTAAAAATTTTTTTTAATTTATTGATTTTAGAGAGAGAGAGGAAGGGGCAGGGGAGAGAGAGACAGAGAGACATCGGCTTTTTATTCCACTGGTTTATGCACTCATTGGTTGATTCTTATATACACCCGCCCTGACCAGAAATCGAACCTGCAAGCTTGGCGTATCAGGATGACCCTCTAACCAACTGAGCTACCTGGTCAGGGCAACGACTGCTTTATTTTATAAAACAAGAAGCTCAGAGAAGTGGCCCAGTGCCCAAGTTCACAAGCCAGAGTGTGGTCTCCCCTCTGGCTGGGCACTCAGGCCAGTGCTCTGCTAGCAGCCTTGCAGCGTGAAGTCCATGGCCACGATGGCCAGATTGTCCCTCTGTTCAAAGTTAAGTTTAAAAACCCCAGGGAGGCCTATAGAAAGTGGACGAAGGGGGCAGAGGATCTCATTGTTTACCTGTTATACTCTACTTTCAAAGAGTGTTAATTAGCATGTTATTTAGAACCATGGGGGCAAATATTTAAAAATAAAATGAAAAGATTTGAAAAAGGTTGCTTCTGGATAGTGGGAATTGGAGATCAGGGAGGCACTGGGGAAGTGACTGTTACTGTTTGTTTTAACCTTGTATTTCTATTTGATTTTTAAAACTTTATCCACATATTACTTTGATATATATATAAATAAAGAGGCCACAAACCCCAAGCACATTCCTGGCACAAATTCTTTCCTACTTCTCAAGGGATAAGCGTGTGACTGTGTCTGAGGCCCGAGCATGGGGCGCCGACCCCGAGGAGTCAGCTCAGGTCCGGAGCCTGGTCCTCCATCCCTGCAGGTTTGGACCCAGTGTCAAGGGATGCTAGACCCCCTGAAAACCAGAGTCCCCTGTGTAAATGTACAAGAGACTGTACCGGATGGTCCATTCACAGTTTACAGTGAGAAATATAGCTGTCGAGGATGATTGGAAACTCATGTTAGCAAGTATACACATTGTCTTCTTAGCAGAGAAGCATACCCAAAAAGTCTGATTACATTCAGAAGGCTGCTTGATAAAGAGGGAATCCACGTGAAAGGCTGTATAGAGTCCTCAGAAATATTTTAGTCAGGCCACGATAGCCTGGTGACTCTCCTGCTCCTTTAACAGCTGCCACAGAGCAGCGGACTTTTTCTGTAAAGGGCAAGACGTGCAATGTCTTCAGCTTTGCTGGCCATCCCTGTTGCAGCGAGTCCACTCAGAGGCTACAGGGCAGCCCTGGATGGCTGCGTCCCAGCGGAGCCTCACCTGGACACCCAGGCGGGAGCTTAATCAGCTCTGCCTGCCAGGCAGTCCGGGAGACTGGCACGCACTGATCTTCTGACCCCTTTCTCTAACTTTCCTTATTTCAGTAATTTTTTATAATGTCTTCAAACTCTGAAACTAGAGAAAAATTGATCAAATTTTAGTTTTAAATGGGTTAGGTAAATGGCAGCCTCTTAAAGTCAATAGCTGACCAGCCCCCAAGTCAGCCTGCATAAAAGACATTTGAGGGATATTGTTTCAGAGTCAGTGGGGCATCCCCGTGGGGAGTGTAAGTCCCATGCCTTTCTGAAGAGCGGAAATTCCTTCCTCCCCAGCCTCTGCGGTTTTGGTCTCCCCTGTTACCCACTCTTGGTCTTTACCTAAGTGGTATACCTTTGACGTGCATCATCATAAGCACCTTGTGGATGTGCAGCTTTCCTCTGGAAAGCACTTGCAGTGTTTGTGATCACTGTGGAAAAAGACTGCCCGTATCAAGCGTGAACGAGAACCGAGCTGGAGCGTACAAAACGTACAGCTGGTGAGCTGCGTCCGCGGAGATGAGTGCTCTAGGCTCCGCCCGTAGGGAGCGCACCCGCACACACGGACGGTGTCTGGGCCAACACCTGCTACCGCGCCTCCTAGACTCTGCCTCGGCCTCGAGAGAGGGCGTGGTGCTGCTCCCACGCGATAAATGAAACTATTTCCTTACCCCGCAGACTCACAGAGTCCAAAACGCACTGTCAGAGAAAAGGCCCGGGGCCACAGAGTTCAGGAATGGTAATTGCTCTTTCTTCCTAATCCCCGGGATTAATTCCACAAGCCTGCCTGGGGTTTGATCCGGCGATTACCCAGGATGTGTTTTAACCAGACTCCCTTGTAGAAATTCATATTCCATTGATCCTGAGGACTAGCTTCCCATGGATCCCCGGGCCCAGTGAGATGTGCAAATCTGAAGGGGGTTTACACCGTTCATGTATTCTGTAACTAGCCAGGTGCTCTGGGAAAATAAAATGTAGTCATTTAAGAAATATCTATTTTATACTCAAAATAAATGCCCAGGTGTGCTAGGCATTGTCCTAAGTGGTAGGAGCCTTGCTCTAATGGAACATCAGTTATCTGGGATGCAGAGTGAGGGGGCACACAAAATAAACAAATAGATAATGCATCAGGAGGTGATGAGAGCTATTGAGAAAAATAAAGTAGAACAAAGGAGGAGAGACTTTTAGTTGGGAGGGGTTGCTGTGTTAGTGAGGTGAGATGGTCAGGGAAGCCTTCTTGGAAGTGCTGATATTTGCGCAAAGACTTAAATGTAGTGAGAAAGAAAGCCATGTGGATACAGGGGAAAGAGTATTCCAGGCAAAGGAAACAGGGACTACAAGACCCTGAGGGCTGGTCAGTCTCAATGGCACCCATGGATACAATTTATGAAGGTGACTGAGTGATGACACAGAAACATGAATGTCATTGGAAGAAGAATTGATTGCTTACAGTTCCTGAGGATGGTACATGCCACGCAGGGCCACGTGGGGAGAGAAGGGGTCTGGTCCGGCAGAAGTGGAGTGACGCGGATACCCAGCCAAGAGTCTCCAACGCGGTGTCCGAAGGAAAGGGAGGCAGGGCAGAAGAAACAGCTGATTGGCTAGTTTGAGTAACATTGGTACCTGGCCCCGGGCTGGTTTAGGGTAGGGGAATATTGGCGGGGTGTGGAAGAGTTAGACACGGCGGTGGTTCAGAGCATGGGCTGCAGTCCCCCGGGGAGATGGAAGCATCTTTGAGTGTTAGTTTGGCCCTGTGATAGATGGATGCCAAACAGACAAATATGGACTCTAAGAAAACACAGAACTGATCACATAGGGTGTGGCAGATCAGGTTAAAATTTCTACAGTGTGCAAGCTGGGTGTATCTGGGAGTGGCAGGAATCCTTCCACTCCCACAGACCGGTCCACCAACCACAGTGACGAGGTGACAGTCACAAAGGTGAGCACCAACTACTTGTACTCAGGTTTCCAGTTAAGATGGCGATCTAGTTCCTGATTTCTTTTAGGCTCTAGCCCTACACTAATTTGTAAAGCTGTAATTTGTAAATTACAAGTTTTATCTGCCCATTCCTGGTGTTATTTAGTATATTTTGATTTTTCATTCAAGTCCTATTTTTGTTTCTGTTTCAAGAAAATAACAGCAGAAATTTGTACCAATGGACAAGATGGATGACGGCTCAGATGTGAGGGAGAGCCTATTCATTTTGATTTGTCATTAAGTTTTCATTTCATGGAAGACTGTTTCCTGAGATTATTACTTGCATACAAGGACAATTTAAGATTCATTCTGTGAATTTACAGATACTTTTTTAAAATTGCAGGGGTTCTCTCACAGCCTGACTGTCTGATCGGCTGTCCTTTGTGTTCATCTGTTTTCCCTGCAATTAAAAACCACAGCAATTATCCAAATGCAAAGAACCAAAATTGCAAGAGCGAATGTTTGAATCTTGGAAAATAAACATTTTGCTTTCTACTTGCTGCATTCTAACTTATTTGATGTACTGAGAGCAATAAAGCAAAATAATGTTTTCCAAGAGCTGCTTCAGCTCAGATGACAAAGAAATGTCAGTGGTAGATTCAGTCACAGAAAGCTCAGAATTTCATTCACTTGGCAAATATTTACTGGGCATTTGCTGTGTGCAAACTTAGTGCTGAGATAATAGTGCTAAATGAAGCAAACTTGGCTCCTGCCCTGATAGAACTTAAGTCTAGTTGGGGAAACAGATGTTTAAAAAATAAAAACAGCCCTGACTGGTGTGGCTCAGTTGGTTGAGTATTGTCCAGCAAAGCGAAAGGTCACAGGTTCAATTCCGGATCAGGGCACATGCCTGGGTAGCAGGTTTGGTCCCAGGTCAGGAGTATAAGAGACGCAACCAATCGATATTTCTCTCCCTCTCTTTCTCCCTCCCTTCCCCTCTCTCTAAAAAAATATTTTAAAAAGGAAAAGAAAAACACCCAATTACATATATATTTATAAGTTGTGATACACACCATAGAGGAAACATAAAACGAGGGGAATATGACTTGGACTATGAAGGAGGGATCTAAGGAGGCCTCTTTGACGACAGGTTATGTGATCAGGGACTTAAAAGGTGAATATGAATGTCCAGTTTAGTGGCATAGAATACCATTTCATTGTGCCCCAAAGTTCCATAGGTCAGGACTTCAAACAGCGCATGGCGGGTGGCACTGCCCGCTCCTGCTCCACGATGTTTAGGAAAAGGTGAATGTCCGGGAGTGACTCGAACAGCTGGGGGCTGGAGTCATCTCGGCCTCCTCACACACTTGGCTGGTGCTGTATTGGGCTGAATAGTGGCTCCAAAGAGAGAAGGCAAGTCCTAACCCCCAGCACCTGTGAAGAGGACCTAATTTGCAAAAAGGGTGTTTGTAGAATGTGATCTAGTTAGGGATCTTGGGTGAGACCATCCTGAATTGAGGGACGGCCCCGATGCCCATAACCTGTGTTCTTGTAAGAGCGAGGAGCGTCGGGAAGAGGGGAGACACAGGAGAGGGCGACGTGAAGAGGGAGGCAGAGACTGGAGTGTCCCCGGGCGGGGACGTGCGGGATTGCCGGCTACCACAGAAACCCGGGAGAGGAGTGGAACAGACTCTCCCTCCAAGACCCAGAAGGGGGCAGCACTAGCTGACACCTTGATTTCAGACCTCTGGCCCATTTCAGAACTGCGAGTGAATGAATTTCTGCTGTTTTAAGCCACCAAGTCTGTGGTAATTTATTACGGCAGCCACAGGAAACTAATACAGGTTTGTAGACTGAGATGATTCAGAGGAGGAAGCAGCTCAAGGTGGCCTCCTTATTGCTTTCAGCTTCTCATAGTGTGGTGACCAGGTTCTGAGACAGAGGTTCCTGGAAGCAGGAGCTCAACTGTCAGGAGGCCAGGCCAGGCTTCTTCCCTCATCTCAGAAGACACATTAAAATCACTTCCATTATAGTCACAAGCCCACCCAGGCTCACGGGGAGGGAGAGGCGTGTCGAAGAATTTGTGACCACGTTCTGCAACACCTCAAGGAGCTGGCCCTTTGCTGCGGGGAGTAGAGTGGGCGCAGTGGGTACTATCCATGCCGGCAGCCGCTAGTCATGTCGCTATTTACATGTAAATTATTTCAAAATTCAATAAAATTAGAAATTTAGTTTCTCATGTAATTTTCCCAGGAAAATAGGAGAAAATCCCCACAAACCTTGGTTGGAGGGAGTGGACAATATGGCTTAAGATACTTTTCAAAACAAAGGCAAGATGACGGCTGCGCTACTGCCTCCGGCAAGGTGGGCGTGACTTTCAGACACATCCTGACTCACGAGACAGCAAGTGAGGCGGAACCCCCTGGATCATCACTGAGTCACCCTTGCCTTGATGGGGGATGGTGCTGAATAAATGTAAACAATACAGGGGAAGTGGCAAACCTGTGGGAGGAGGTGGAGTTGAGGTCACACAGGAGATTCCGAGTCAGGATTTACGCTAAGGGCGGGCAGCCACGAGGGATTCAGCTACGTGGCTTGGAAGGGTGTAGAAGAACCACGCTGCCCCTAGTGAGCCAGGAGCAATGCGGGCTGTAGGAGCTGGCCCACCAGGTATAGGAAGAAAGCAGGCATGCTGCTCTGCTGGTGCCTCCCCCAGCTGGCTCCAAAGCCATCAAGGACTGGCTTGTAAGACGCTGACCTTGCAAACCCGGACTCTATCTGGACTCTCGGGACTTATGTCTTTCCTGAACTTCACCATGATGTAGTGCACCACAGCACGTGTTTTCCTGGACTATTACATGGAGGCTGTTGACAACATACACCAGGTCCTGAAGGAAAGAGCTGCTGCGAGACTGTTTGCACAGCTAGCTTAAATTCAGATAAAGAGATGGGGAACTTTTTGGGCTTTTGGCTTATAGCCTTTTGGGGAGCAAGGGAAGTGCTGGGTCTCGTGGAAAAGGAGGGGCTCTGAGCATAAGTTCTCTGAGCACCCCCTCCCCAGGCCAAGGTTGGAATATTGTAAATAAAGACCTGTTCCTGCCAGCATTAATTACTCGATCATTCATCAAGGTGCCACGTGGCCAGTCTGCTTGGTTACACTCAGACACACGAGCTACATTTCAAGTACTCACATACCAAGCTGGAAGAGAGTGGCATTAAAATGAAATTGGACAAGCAGACAGGGGCCAAATCACACAGGACTTTACTGACCATTTAAAGGAGTTTGTGTTTTATTCTAAGTGAAATAGAACTTGCCTAACAGGTTATTTTGTATTTTGAATTTTTATGCGAGGCCTAAAAAGAAACAAACGTAGTGTGGTTAGTTGTATATTTGTCAGTAAAAAGTTCCACTACAAGAGACAGAAATCCAAAATCACAAAGGTTTCACTAAATTAGACATCTATTTCTCTCTGTTTACAGGAGTGTGGCTGCCATGGTGACTGCACAATAATCAGGAACCCGCTCTTGATTGGGGTTTCTCCCTATTATGCAAGATGTCTACTTCAGTCCGGCTACTGCACCTGCATCTCGGCTAGCAGAAAGAAAGGGGGAGATGGAGAGCTGTTGCCCCTCAGATCCAGGGTGACCTCACCTCCAGATCCTTAACTTAATTACAGCTGCAGAAAACTCTCCTCCAAATAAGGTCGTATTCACGGTTATGGGAGTGAGGGCTTGGGCATCGCTCAGTTGCAGGCCATGTTTCAGAAAGTGGCACATAAAAGTTATTGGCCAGTACTTTGTCTATGGCTACACCTATCCTGCCAGGGAGGCTGGGAAACACCATCTTTGTTCTGGGAAGCATATGCTCAGCTAAAAAGAAGGGTTCTCTTACCGTGGAAGACGCCAAGATGAGCTATGAGCGGCTGCAGCTATCAATCTCTGGCATTATCATATGCACTTAAACATTTCCCACTAGACCCTGAGTTCCTGAAGGAGAGGGGCCAGCCTTGGACATCTTAAATCCCCAGCACCTAGCATGTTATAACTCATCACTAATTATGTGCTGAATTGCATGCACACTTGCTCAAATGCAAGATTGTTTTTAATTCCAACATTTTTTTTTGCCAGAAAGCCATTTCCTAGAAGCCACACCTTTTCCCCTCTACTTGCTGGAAGCATGAGGGGATTTTTCTCAAGTCTTCATCCTGAGAACCTGGTGAGTCTCCTGGAGATGAACAAAAGTGTAGCAGTCCCCTAGGTGTACCCACACCCCCACCCCCAGAATTTTTCATTCCTGAGGTCATTCACGCAGAGCAGCTGATAACTTGTCACTTACAGTTGCAGTGTTCCCACCGGCCCGGCCCCCGCTGTGGCCTTGTGCTCCTGGTCAGGCGGTCCTCTGCATGTGCCCGGCTCTCCGATTCTCAGAGCAACCGCTGCCCTGGGACCTCAGTTCTCAAAGATCTATGAAGACTTGTTGGTTTTTAGTTTGTTCAACCTTTTTCTTATTGATACAACAATTTAGGGAGGGGATAGAATGGTAGGGGGAACATAGAGAAAATCTGAGGGACAGCCAGGAGAGGCAGGAAGCTCTCCTGCAAAGACAGGAGCCCACAGCTCCACCTTCCTGTGGCCACCCTCCTCCTTCCACCTGGCTGCCAGACTCCCGCTGCCGCTTCAGCCTCCGGAATGGTGGCTTTCCACTCCATTCATTAGAATCCGCTGGGGAGCCTCTGTAATTCCCTGCACCTAGGTCTGCCCTGATTAGAAGCACCTGAGGGGGTCTAATGCACAATTGCTGCTGAGAATCAGTGGTCTAGACTTGGGCTACTCCAAGGGGGGCTCACCAACCAGCGGCACTGGCACCACCAGGGCTTGTTAGAAAGGCAGTAGCATCTCGGGCCCTAGCCCAGATCTACTGCCAGATGCGAATTTGCATTTTAATGAGGCCCACGGGTGATTTCTATGCACACTGAAGTTTGAGAAGTTCTGATAAGATGATCTTTCTATCCCTTTGGCCCTCATGAAGCAGAGAGCTCCCTGGAAGGTGCTCTGCAAGCCAGACTGCCTGGTGACCTCATGACGACAGTGGAGAAGTCCAAAGCAGCCAGCATAGCTGGTGTACCTGCTGTGATTTCCCACAGGCACTATATGTGAAATGGAGAGAATTAGATCATCCAATAGCAGTAGGGGTCCTTTCATCTGAAACAATGCTGGGTTCATTAGCTTCAGGGTTCACAAGAGTCAAAAACGCTCTAATTAAATAAATTATAACTGAAGAGTTAAAGAACAGTCCCAAACACCAACTCCCCCTGAACTACATGGATACAGTCACTCATCCGGCTTACTGTTTACCGAAGCTCGGGTCACCACCCTCCCTGCAAGATGTCAGTACTCCATGGAATAAAATAATAACAGGCACGTGTCAGGCACTTTGCTGCTCACCAGGACAGGTGCATAAAGCACAGCTCGAGTGCAGCGGCTAAGAACTTGGGCTTTGTAGCCACACAGCCTGAATTCCAGCCTCAGCTCTGCCACTTACTAGCTGGTACCTCTGGGCAAGTCAGCTGACCTCCTTGGGGTCCTCCCTCATACAGCTCGGGTAGAGTGCAGGGGCTCCGCAAAAGAATGTGACGTGTGGGATTTTCTTTTTAAATATTTCTGATAAACAAAAAGGAGAGACAGATGAAACAAGATTGTCAAAATATTAGTCATTGTGAGCCAGGGGGATGAGAATGTGGGGTTTCTTTATGCCATTCTCTCTACTTTTGTGTTTGTTTGAAATTTTCCATAGTAAAAAAGTTTATTTTTAAAGTTTTGTTTATGCTTTTCAACTGCGTAGTAGTATTTATGACTATGGCAGAAACCCAATCCAACCTTGCTTAAGCCAGAGGAGAGATGCGTTGTAACTGGACTGTGAAACAGGCCCAAGGGCAGGGTGGAGCTCCTCTTGGGACAGACTGGACTCACTGCCCAAACACCACCTGGGAGATCCTTCCGTCCTTCTCCATTTCTTCTCTGTTACTGTGGGCGCATTCAATTCTTTGGCTAATACCAACCTGTCCAGGTGGCAGGGCAGAGAGCTGCCCGCAGCTAGTAGGCCCATATTCCTGGGTTTTCAGATCAGAGAGGAACAAGAGGTCCTTATCACCTGACAACAATTTGAATTAGCCCCAGGAACCCTGACTGGCCTCGTTTAGGTCACGTATCCGCTCCTTAAATCAATCATTGTGGCTGTGGCTGTAAGTCTGTAATTGGTCCCCCCGGGGTCACCTGACCACCTCGGTAGCCAGATGGGCTGTTTTTTTGGAGGGAGAAGGGCTGAGCAGACAGAAACAATAGCTGCCCTTACAAGGTTTCGGGTTGTTTGCACTAGCTCTTAGATTACAAGCAGTCTTTGATCACAGATCATGACTTTTTTCCTTCCCAGTTCTCTTTTTTTTCTTTCCCATTTTTATTTTAAAGTGTATAGAGCTGATTGCAAGGCTTGTTGAAAAAAATGAGTAGTTTCTCTCTCTTCCCCCATTTACCTTCCTTGGCATCAACTAATTTCAACCCTCTGAGCTGGTTCTTTTAGTCCCACTTCCACATAGCTAAATGCTATCCTTATATTGCTACACTTGATTTTTCAGTTTTGGGCATTATCCATGGATTTCCACTGTGGGAGGTGATCCTGATGTCTTTCACACACACCCCCGCCCCACCTATTTATCTCTCCTATGCCCCCAAGTTCCCAACAGTATCATATTGATTCGCTCAATATTTAACCCTTCCATGACTAACATGCCGCGATCACGACTATGTGACCACTACCTCCAGCTCAGCCACAGCTGCATAGCTTTTTGTTCTCCTTTGAGTTCATGTGTTTTCCCCATTGACACTCAGTCCCAGTTCTCCAGCGGTCTCCTTTTCCTCTAACAAGATACCTTCAGATTTATGAAACATTCTACATGTTCATCATGCTGAAGAAGCCACCGAGGCTGTCGGACCCTCCAGCCTGAACTGGTTGCCACTGTTAGCACCCAGCTCGCATCCCGGCATCTCCCTTCACCACCACACTAGGGGTCCTCGGTCCTAGTTCCCTGCAGAAGTGGTATTCCAACAGCAATGAGTGAAACTACCTGTAAAACTGGAATAATAACCTGAATATAAAATACTTAATAGCCATTAAAACTAAATTAAATCATGGGTGAAATTATTGCAATGAAACTTACCTGTTCCATGCAGCTACTTAAAACACACTAACTGAATATCTCTAAAAGATAGGAATGAATTTCCCTTAGGCAGATAAGATACATTTGTGGAATTTTCTTGGTCCAAGTTTTTTTCCAGTGTCCACCCGTGGTTGAAGTGGAGACTTGGAAGTATCTGTGAGGTGACACATAATTCCTATCTATTTCATGGTGGCATTCCTGTAATGGCTCAAAATACTGAAGGGTTAGAATGATATCTGGCTCTCTGATTCATTTCAACTTTTTAAAACTTTTTTTAGGACCATCGCATTAAAAAGCTCATGAAAAAATTCTATCTGGGTAGAGTTTGTCTCACTGACATAATATTTTTGCGTAACAGAATTAACACACAGGTCTGAACTTGAGACTTCACCACTGTGATTTCAGATTAACTGCACACCCCAAATTCATTTGTTTTTATTGTATTTTATAAAACAGTTTAAATAAGGCAGCAATTTGGTTGAAAATAAGTTTAGGGGGACCTACAGTTATGGAAATGTATCAACTTGAGGCATTATTCAGAAAATATAGTTAGCCAACAATGTAGAAAAAACACGTAAGGCAGAGCATATAAAATATTCCTGAACTTCTGACCACAGCATTTTACCATCTGAAGGTATGCATGCTTATTGCAATATTTGGTGCATTCTAAATGCTAAATTGGTCTAATGTTTACAATGCTGAAGAAATAATTTTCGGGAAAGATATCCTAACAGTGGTTCTCAGTGTGTGGTCCAGAACAGCATCAGCCCCACCTAGGAACTTGTTAAAGATGCAAATTCTCTTTCCTGGGGAATTCTCTTTTTCTCTCATCCATCCTACTTAATGAGAAAGTTGGGGGGAAAGTGGAACAATCTTTCTGTTTAACAAGCCAAGTGATTCTGATGCAGACTAAAGTTTGAAAACCATTGTCCTAGAAAAACATTGTGAGTTAGGGATTATGTTCTACTGTCAGTAATGGAGACATGAAATAACAGTAGTTTAAGGTACATGTCCATTTTTTTCCTCCCATAAAAGAAGCCAGGAAGTAGGTAGTCGTGAATGGTTCAAATGTCATATTTTCACTCTGTTCTTACCATATGACTTCCATCCTCATAGTTTCAAAATGGCTGCTGAAATTCCAGCCCTTACTAACACATTCCAGGCAGCAGGAAAAAAGTAAGGGAGATGGGTGGAAGACAAGCTAGGTAAGCCATATTTTAAGTGCATTCTCAGATGCCCCACCCAATGACTTCTGCTTTTTCTCTTTGCCACCCCTAGTTAAATGAAGGCTGAGAATTAATAGTTGGTCATATTGTTGCTCAGAATAAAAACACAAAAGCCATAGAGAATGGATACTACTAGAAACTGGCAACTTTTAGATCCTTCCTGGAATGGAGTCAGTGATCAAAGTTACACTTTTGAGCATATTATTCTGAAAGAGCTCTATAGTATCCATACATTAAACACATTCTTTGATCTGTTAGAAGTATGGCTTCATTCTTACTTTAGGCAAAGGTCTTTCTCACCTTGAGAATCAGAACAGCCATTTATCAGAATAAATACATACAATTTATTTCCCATATTGAGGAAATCCCATTATTTCCCATAGGTTGAGGCTGTGGTTGATTTATACCAAGCATCCTATATAATTCTTTGAGTGCATGATTTGTAACATATATGAAAAGCAGTAAGTAAAAAATAAGATAAAATAAAAAATGCATTATTTTCAGGATTGTAATCCCTCTCTTGAAAATACATCATAAGGAATTGATTCAAGGGCAGGAGAAGCTTTATGTAGAAAGCTGTTGAAAGCATTGTTATTTATGACAGTAAAACAAAAAAAAGGCAGCTTAAAATTTGGAGTGAATTGTCATGTGACTGATAGACACAGGAAAGTGGTTGTGAATGTACAGGCAGTGGGAAAAGAGACAAAAAAATGGATACGGATATGAATAAGGTTTGAAGGGCATTCAAAGAACGATAATGTGTTTGTCAGGATGTTAGAATTATGAATACAAAGGGTTTCTGTTTAAATTTCCTTTATTGTTCTATGAGAAACAACAGCAGCAGCAACAATAAAAAAGTAAAATAAATTTACCCAGATCACTGACTGTGACTTTTTCCCAGATTCTATTTGTTCTCTGCATCATAAATTCCTGGGGGTTGGTTTTTGGAGCACAATTTATTTTACGATACTGGAGAATTAACATCTGGTAGCAGCAAATACAAAATGCAATACCGATCGATCTATTTAAAACTCACATAATGAGAAATGTTTTTTGAAAATAGTAACATACACACAGTAGGAGACAGAGATCAGTTGATAAAAATGTTTTAAAAAATCAAAACTCTCATTCCGTCATCATCAACCACAACAAGAACAGCTGTGACATGCATCGGGTACATACACTTTACATTCCCAAAGAAGATTGTCATTCATAGAATGTATCTAAAATAGTCACATTCTGGAAGGCAAGAGAAATCTTCAGATTTAACTCTACAAATTTAAACACTTATATAAATATTTCACTTAAAATAACCAAAACATTAAGAATAGCAGCAACACGGGCTTTTTTATTATATTACAGTAGTTTGTTCACATAATAGGTATAGTTTTGTAGCTCTTTCATTATTAATATCATCTCATACAATTTAGAGACTCCAAGGTCCTGGTCTCATCACCAAATCACTTAAGAGTGTAGATTCTATAAATACTATCCAAAGAATGATTATAAAACACAGGCAGCAGAGCATTCTCCAGACCAGAGGGAATCATGCCCAAAGGTTTTAGGGAAGGATTAGGCAGGAAGGCGTGCAGGGGTTCTGCAGGATTCCCGAGGCAAAAGCTGCTCTGACCAGCCCCCTGCAAGGCTGGGCACTTAGTCCAAGGAATGTGTCTGTGGGTGGGGAGGTGACGGGGCTGCTACCTCTTCATGGTTCCATGTGTCATCTGAACATGGAATTAGACTGATTAATAACTGGCAACTTTCTCAATAAACAAGGAATAGAATCATTCCCCATCAGAGGCAAGACACTGGACCATGAGGTGGACATCTATTTTTCAGCCTTTGCATTTACTCTGGTGACCAAAGGCATAAAATCCCAGATTTCAGCAGGACCCAGAGTGCTCAAGACTGCATGATGGGAAAAGCGCTTCCACCCCTCTTCCTAGTCTAAGCCACGGGACCAACTTGCCCATCCCATCGGTTTAGGAAGAATCCCCGGTGTGGTAACTGGAGTTTCTTCATGCCTAGATTTGGTTACAGAAGTTGCTTCTGCAATTGTGGTTTCTTCTTATATTTCAAAGGTTTTTCAGAAAAGGTAAATGGTTAAGTCTCACAATGGTGTTGGATCTATATTAGCCTTATTGTAAGACTGTTCTCTGACATTTCAATAGTCTGTCCCTGTTTTAAAAACACTTCATACACTATTCAAGTGACACACACACACACGCGCACACACACACCTTGTGAAGAAACCAGGCTAGGCAGCCAAGTGCTCAGTCCAAAGACCAGGAAAGCCGGCTCCTGCAGACCAAACAGCTTGCCACAGCCACACACAGTGACAACATGGGAAGGATTTCTGCAGGACTCAGCTCTACCCAACAGTTCCTTATTTTTAAGAACAAGGACTTGGTAATCGTTGTCTTCTGAAGAATAAAGTAATTTGAAGGGGGCAGGAAAAAGGAAGCAAGAGAAACGAGTTCAAGAAAAGAAAGGGAGACAATGGTGCCACTTGGCAGTTGGTATCACAAACTTTAACACAAGCAAAGTCTATTTCACAGACATTTAGGTCACGGACGTTTTAAAAAGTACTTGAATACTTCAGTCTCCCAAGGAGTCTCACACTGGATGGATTACTGTGGAATCAGCAGAATTTCGTTTTGTGAAACTTACACATAATGACGATCTACGAACTGGATGACTCAGGTTCAGTGTTCTGGAATATACCACCTGGAGTGTTAATCAGTTCTCATTTTTAACCAATAAATGTGCTTTAGGAAACAGCTGAAGTAAGAAGGAGGCTGTCAGGACATCACTGCACAACCTGATGCCACAGTCAAACATCCCTCCGTCCCTCTTCAGGCGCAGTGTGCCCAGATCCCCTACTTACCCACTGCCTCCCTGACATTCAGACACAGTGACTGCCACACCCATAGAGGCTCCTGAACCCAAGCTCAATGAGTGAGGCACCCAAAGGTAACTTATGCTTTGGCAAGCAGGAAACTGGAAAGTTCTTTAAGCTCTTTCTGAGGTAGTGAATTCTTTCCTTCTAATATGCTACTGGTGAGAAAAAGTCCAGTGGGTTGAGTATGAGGCAAGTGGAGTGTTGGTCACTGCACTTAACTGTCGTTCTGAAATGGGTGGCTTATAGGGGTGATTACTACACACCCCAAAACTTCCTCCCCAGGATCCTGATGGTGACGTGGAGAACTTAAGATATTAAGGTTTTTGAATGAGCAGGGCAAGACACAGTCCCCTGAGAGCATTGTGTAACTCATTAAAACTCGGATTTAATCAACACCTATTTCTAAAAAAGTGCACGGCATACAGTAGGAGCTCAATAAATATCTGATGACTGTTTAAAATCGCTGATTTACTCAGTGAGATTACAGGCAGAAACAAAAGAAAGTACTCAACCAACAGCAGGCTACTCGTCACCACCACTAGTCACGTTCCCTTGTGCGTGGAATCTCAGGTACCTCTCAAACGACGAGAAGGTGAAGCTCAGCTGGTACTGGACACGGCAGAGTCCGCGGCTCCATATGAACTCTGCCTTGTTTCCGTCGTGACTGTCACGTTGTGACTGTGGGATTTTTACCCATAAATAACTTTGTTGAAGACAAAGCAATCCACTCTCTCTGCTGTTCTTCAAGTTTTTCTGCCAAGCATTTAATCAAGACAGGGTCCACCTTAGAATCGAACTTATTAGCAAACCAATGTCCATCTTGGATAAGCCACCTTAATTCAGCTGCTCCGAAGATACATACACTTCGGAGGTGAGTGCCCGTGCAGCTGGGATAGAAAAGGCCTTCGTGATAATTCCACTTGACAAGGCGAGTCTTACTCTGCAGGTCAGACACATCCTGGGCGGCCCGAGAAATCTCCCCAGGTATTCCTGGTACCCGAATTAAGGTTGCCCAAAAGTGCTCATCAGGTGAGTATGTGTCTTCAGACCAGGCAAAAAAGTCTTTAACGAGGGAGCTGTTAAAAATATATTTAACAAATGCTCGACTCAAAACAAAATAAGCGCTACCAACAAATATCTCAATGTTATGAGGGGGTGCTTCTTTGGAGATGTTTGTCCTGACTGGTAGCTTCACATACTCATAAGGCACCTGTCTGAGTTCATGGTGATACGTGAATCTTTCCATTTTACTGTTAGTGGGTTTCACTGTCTCTAACATGTTTGCTCCATTGAGTTTCTTTAGCTCTGACACTAACTCAAAGTTTGACTTCAAAGGAAAGTCTTGCCCACACAGGTTGATAACATATTTCCATTGAACTGAAGACTTGAGAAGGTCTGACAAACAATTTAAATCAGCTTGGAGTCTCGAAATGTGGGCATACTGCACAGTCTCTAATTTGGAAGCAATGAAAATATTGGAGAAGCACTTAGCTAAATTGTTCATGGCAACTTTGAAGGTGTCAGACGACTTCAGGTCATAATGGATGCAGTAAATATTGTGCTGGTTGTATATAGCATGGATCAGCCTTTCAACCATAATTGCATCTTTGTGAACAACCAAAGAATAGGCTATTGGGAAGCTTTTCTCCTCTCTTGAAACAAGCTTTTGATGGTACCTTCTTAGGGTCTGATAAATGTCACAATCGCTGGCCACTGCCGCAACATCTTCATCATCCAAGTCGATGATGTCTTTTCTCCTTATTTCCAGGGTCTTGCCAATTTCCAATGGCTCCTGCTCATAGACATCGGAACAGCTGACTTCATACTGGACTCCATCCTTAACGTGGGCATATCTGTTCCTCACGAAAGGGGAGGTGCTTAGGGAGTACTCGACCAAGTAAATGCCTCTCTGAGGGAAGAGGAGTCTTCCTACATTTAGAAGCTTCAACAAGGAGAGCAGCCACAGTGTTAAAAATAGGATGAACACTTTCTGCTGTAGGGGGTATTTAAAACAACATCTGAATATCTTCATTCTGTAAGAGGCAAAAGGAATAATGCAGTTGAAATTAATTCAGTTCAACCAAAGTCCACTGGGTACCTACCCCATGCCGGCAGAATGGTGCAGCCCAAAGATGAATTAAACAAAGTTCTCACCCTTAGAGAATCCAGAGAAAAGGAAATGAAACTATGTAGAATGGTGGTGTTTTGTGGTCTTCTGTTAACTATATCTAATTTTGAGAGATGTTGCTTACCAAATAGAATGGCATAAAATGTAAACTATAAAAAATATAGGGTCTGTGTAATTTTATATTGTCTGCTTAGCATATTTGGGGAGAGAGTATTGTGGTTTGGGCAGAGGTCTAGAGAAATGGATGTCACTAAGAGATTTTGGAGATGCAAATGGCCCACCTGAGACTAAAAGAAATATCCATCTTGATTCTTACCTTCAGATCCTGATTAGGTCTATGTCTGAAGCCAGATGGGGAAAACCCAGTGCATCCCACTGCTGCCATGGACTGAGTGTGTCCCCTCCAAATTGTGTATGTTTAATCCCTAAATGTGATGGTATTTGGAGGTGGGGTCTTTGGGTCACAAAGGTGATTAGGGCATGAGGGTGGAGCCCTCATGGATGGGATTAGTGCCTTCCTAAGGAGAGAGCACAGAGAGCTCCCTCATCCCTTCCACTAAGTGAGGGCATAGCAAGAAGTCTGCAGTCTGCACCTGGTAGAGGGCCTTCCCCAGGAACCCGTTGTTCCAATCTCGGACTTGCAGCCTCCAGAACTGTGAGAAACACTTTTCTGTTGTTTACAAGCCACTCTGTCTCTGGTATTTTATCACGGCAGCCTGCAAGACTAAGGCTATCTTCAGAAATAAGAGCAGTGGACAGACACCCAAAGGATCTATAGTAGGTATCAGAGACTGCAACATTTTATAAAGATCATAAAAATTTGGTAATCCTACACAATTTCTTTTATTTTGTTAGCCTCCATTTCCTCACAGAGTTCAGCAATGTGGCCCTCTCGGTGAGGAGAACATGACTTGTGGGGAGGAGGGGACTACCCAAGGGCCATCAGGCTCGATCTCCCAGTCTTCAATGTGCCCACCCAGGAGAGTTCAGGTGTGCAAGAGAGGCATGTGCACAAGAAGGTTCCCTGCTGTGTTATTCGCTCAGGCTAAAGACTGAAAAGCACTAAAACATCCTTCAACAGGGCAGATTAATTACACCCACACTAGGTGAAAAATTCTGAGACAAATCTCGATGTGCCGTGTGGAACAGTGTCCATGGTACATTGTGAACTGGAAATGAGCAAAACGCAGAACTGTGTGTGGGGTGCTCACGTGCGTCCAAAAAAAGACTATACACACGTGTGTCTGCACACAAAGAGCACACATTGGTGAAGCTTTCCTTTCTCTGTCACAACCACTCAACTCTGCTGTTGTAGTGGGAAAGCAGCTACCAGACAGTGTGTGAGTGGGCATGGCAGTGTTCCAATAAAACTTTATTTACAAAAACAGAAAACTGGCTCAATCTGGCCCACGGGCCAGAAGTTCCTGGAGGATGCTGCACAGACTCGACACTGGGAACAGGAGTTCTTTGTAATGCAGGGTGGGAGGAGACTGAGGATTAGGAGGGGGATTTACTTATCACTGAACAGCTTTTTGAGCTACTTGAACTTAAACAATGATTATATTAGGTAGAAGCGGCCTAATAAGGGATAGAGCATAGATGTGCTTATTTTGGGAGCAGCAGGAGGTGGAAATCCAGGGAGCACCACCCCAAGGTTTGCGGCCGGGAGTGTTGGCTGAGCTCCTAGGGTTGTTTCAAGGAGGTCCACATGCTGAAAACTGGGGAGGTCTGAGGGGCCCATATGCAATTTCCTAACACACCTCAATAAATCTCAAATGAGAATGTAAACCTGTGCCAGTTTCCTTAGAATTAGCAAGAACTTTTTGAACCGGATTTATTCTGGGAGATTGTACAGCTCTGCTAGGAATGACATACACTCATTCGCCTTCACCTGAACCACTCTCGCTTCAAGGGCACCTTATGGACAGTGAGCTGTCCTGCAGAATCCGTGTCCTCTCTGGCCACATCCCCGTGTCTCTCTTGTGGGTTTCAACCTGGGGTCCTACTGTCAGCTCACTGCTCTTTTCATCACACTTTTCCTGGGCCTTTTGGACTTAAACTTCCATGTATACGTCGTCAGCAGCGTTGTCTCTAACCCTCACCTCTTTCCCAAGCTTCCAAAGTGAACACCCGACTGTCTGATGGACTTGTCCATCGGAGGTCTCACAGGCGCTCAGCTTCAATGAGTCCAGAGCTGAACCCGACATCTCCACCTCTCCTGTGTCTTCTGGCTCAATTTATAGTGAGCCCATCCACTCGATGACCCAAACTGGAGACTCGAGGGCCATCTGACTCTTCCACTGTCCCCGTACCTGCACTAACAAACCACCTCACAAACACACCTCAAGTCCATGCTTTCTTCTCCATGCCTGCTACTAGGTCCAGACACGTTTGCTGAATCTGAACCCAGGCTGACGGAATCCCACTCGGGCTCACGGCTGAGCCCCTTGTCAGGTCTCAGCCTCCTGCTCCTCCAGAGCAGACTGAATAGGGTTCTGTCCGCTCAGTCTCAGGTCAAAGGTGCTGCCAGTCATTGGAACGTGTGGGAAGACTGACCCTCCATGAACAAGGAGACATGAACTACAGCCCCGGAAACCTGAGCACCCATTGGGAAATTAGGGGTTGTGATAAAATAAAATTTAGGAGATTTATCAATCCCAAATCAATGTCTTATCATTGTCCTAATTCCTGCTAATTAGGCATAAATTGGAAGCGACTTGCATAAATGGCTAGAATTAGAATGAATTTTACCCCAAGTGAATTTTTGCTTTTTCTTTTCTTACTCTATTGGCCCACGGAATCTCAGTGAGCATCAGTGAAGAGCTCCCCCTGACAGCGCAGTGATAAAATGAGAAGATCTCACATTTCTAAAGAGGTTTACAGCGTCTTCTAGAGCTGTCATTTGTGATGCGCCATTTAATTATCATCTTCACACTTACGTAAAAAGGCAAAGGCTGGCTCCTGGTCCCATCACCCTCTCCCGGGGCCTCCTCTGTACCCACGCTTCCCTGGCACCTTCCTGAGAACAGGCTGCGGGAGCACACACTTCTGACTCCAACCTGGCGCCTGGCGGGCCTGAGCGGGGCTGGGAGGCCGGGGCTGCCTGCCCAGACAGGGACGGTACAGGGCCCCAGGAAGGGAGAGGGACGGCCACGCTCTGAGGAGTTGCTCTGGGTTCCATGTCTGAGCTTCCCCAGCTAGGGATGGGAGTTCATTTTAAAAGAAGACAGTGAGTAGGACAGCCTGGGTACCTGGCTTTTGGACCTTCTTCCACCCAGGTGTCTTTAAGGGGGACACCTCGTCTGTCTGTGGGTGAATCTTTGACATCAGAGAAAAGCAGCAGCCCTAACATGCCACTCTGTCCCAAGTCAAAGTAAAGCCCCTGCACAGAAATTCCTTTCACGGAACCAGCGTTCCTTTCCCCAAGTTAGAAGAGGGGCCGGTGCAGGGTGAGCTTTTGTCAAAGTCCGCAGGTCACCCCAGAGGCTCTGAAGCCTGCAGGAGGTTAGAGACCCAGTGAGGCCCCGCTTTGGGATTCCACGGCCCCTCCCAGCAGGGCCTGCGGTCTGCTTAAGAACACCTCGGCGAAGCAGGACAGCCTCAGGGGCCAGGAGCAGCAGGGGGCGGAGGGGAGCTGGGCGCAGCCACCTGCCCGCTGTGGCACTGCCTCCTTCCCTGCCACCTGAAGCCCAGGCCTGAGGAAGCCCCAAGGCGCCAGGTTTGGAGAGATGAAAGGAACCCCTGAGGCCTGACCCACTCTAACTGGAGTGGGCTGGTCTGAGGCTGCCAGTCCTGCTGGCCCCGCGGTTCCTAGGAGACCAGGGCAGTAAAGCCTTCTGCAAACACTCCACCCAGCTCTTTCCCTCTTAAAGGCTCCTTCTTAAAGGCTGGGGAACAGGAAGCAGGCAGGTGTTCTGCTGCCCTGAAGTAGTCTTATAATTACATTACCAAAAATTTCCCATCCATGGGAGAAGGGTATTTCTCCGCCCGCCGGCCCAGGCAGAGAGGAAAGCCTGACCTGCTACAGAGTTTATCCCCACGTGGGCACAGGAGCCTAGCGATGATGGCAGAACTAAGAAGGAAATAATGGCAAGGTTTGATTACTAGAGCTCAGCTGAAATAGGGCCTATTTCGATAATTCAATAAACACCCGACAGGACATTGAATGAAGCCTTTTCCCCAACCCTACCAGGTGCTGTTTACAGCCTTAAAGGAAATAGCAGACACACAAAGGTACATCCAGCTAAGTGGTTATAATTGCATTCAGGGCTAAATGGCCACAGCCATTAGCAGCTCCTCGGCAATCCCTCCTTAAGTCAGCAATTTCAAAGTCCAGGCATATCAACCGAGTGCATGCTTCCCTTCCCAGGGACAGGCGGGCATGATAAATCAAGAATGGGAGGAAGGAGACTGGGAGAAAAGGACTGAATGTCTGACTTGGGCACCAAGAACGAGAGACCCATAGGCCCTATTTGCAGATTGGGTGGCCTCGGTGCTCTCCAGTCCTGGTGCCTCCGCGCACACCTGCAATTCTTTCCAGTCACCACCGCAGGTGGAGGGGGGCACTTGGGAGAGAGAAAGGAAAGAGGAAGTGTGGGCTTCAGGATGCCTACCTGGGCTTGAGTCCCTGGAGAAACACTCAGTAGCTGTGAGGCTGATCAAACTGACCTGTGAAGCCTGGTTTTTCCCATGTCAGAATGGGGATAGAACCCCTTCCCCCAGCTGCTGTGAGGGCTCAGCAGACCCTGTCTGTGGCGAGGGTCGCCCCACAAAGATGCTCGGCACACGGACAGGCCTTTTCTTTCCCGAGCCCTGCCTGCCCGACTCCAAGTCATGGGGGACGTGTTGACTTCGTGTGGGTGTGTGTTCATGAAAAAAATCCACTAGATAATTTTATGCAAACAATGTTAAGGAAATAACTTACTTTTCTGACCAAAGGGAGAGATGGAAATGTTTGAAGGAAGGAGAGAGTTTTGGAGAGCTAAGTGCTCACTTGGGGGCCGGGTGGGAAAGGAAGAAGCCACGCGGGTTCTTCAGCGACCCCCTAGGGCCCTGGACGAGTGCCTCAACTTCTCCACCCCCTGTATCCTGGTTGGTAATGGGGCATTACTAACAGTAACTACCTAAGGAAGTTCGAGGCTAAACGGGGTGGAGCGCGACAAGTCCATATCTTGACTGCCTGGTAAACGCCAGCTGTGGTTTCCTCCGCATTGCCGTCATCGCCCTTGTCCCCATCACCTCCACCCTCAAGCCCAGATACTTCTACCCACCCCGCCTTTTTTTAAAGACCTTGCCCAGACTTTTGGCTTATTGTCTTATTTTTCAACATACTTTCTATTCTCTCCAAAAATCTCAATATAAATTCAATATTTTAGAATTAATAATGCCCGAATGCCGCCATGCAATGTTATTAATGTAATAATATCATTATTATAATGTAGAATCATTCAATACAGAGTGGAGACTCAGGACACTGTTCTAAATACTCAGAGTTTAAGAATTCAACCCCCTCAACAGATCAGTGAGGCAGATACCACCTCTAATCTTCTTACAAGACAGGAAACTGAGGCCCAAAGGGTTGAAGAAATTGCCCAAGGCTTTAAGGGCTATAAAGTATTTTAGTTGGAACTTGAACCTTGAGGGTTTGCTCCAGAGATGTGCTCTTAACCCTTTAGCCAATCCTGTCTCTTGGAATCTAAAGAAAATGTTTCCCACAACAGTTTTGGTCCTTAACTAAAATTTCTCATTACTCTGCCTTATCTAACTGTCCTAAAGCTGGAACAGAAATGAATGGCACACCAGGTTTGTAGTCCTGAGCCCTCGCACCCCATGTAAGGGCTTATTTATTTACACGGTAAGTCAACCTGGAGGAATGCTGGGTGAGGAGCATGCTCTGGTCCTGCAGTCAGCGGAGGGCCAACCAGGTGCTAAGGAAGAGCTGAGGCAACCCCCCTCCCCGCCCCGCACCCCCCCACCCCCGCCGCCGAGGGGAGCCACTAAAGGAAAGGAAAGCTCACCCTACGGAATTTGTCCTCTGTGCCTCCTGTCCCACACCCCGCCACTGCTCACTCGCTGACTCACTTGTTTTCACAGTGACCAGTGACGCAACCAGCGCTCTCTGAGAACGAATTATTTTAGAAAACTTTCTGGGTGAGATCCCTCTCTGTGCGGAGACTATTTGTGGGCCACCTTTAACTTCTTTTTTTTTCCCCAAAAAAGTTTTTTATAGTTTTATTTAACTTCTTAAACTTTGTATCATTATATGTCAGTGTGAAAACCAGGAATTGAAGAGTTTATTGATTTAGAGGCGTCAACATTTTCTTGCTAAAGTCTTGCAAAGAATCATCATCACTGAAGAACACTAATATAAAGATGAGCTCACTAATAAAAACAAAACCTCATCTAGTTGAATAAGCTAAGGTCCTTCTACTCTATGTAGCTCCTTGATTTCAATAAAGGCTTTGATTCTCTTTGATGACATGCTCATCAATGAACCCAGAGAAAATTCTGGAGTATGACTGCTGGCGAGCAGGAGGATGACTCAGCCGAGGTGAATTTCCTCACCCTCCTGCAGCCCGTGCAGAGTCTCCGAAGGAGCCGGAAGGCAGGTTTCTTGCCCAGACGTGGAGGACAGGCCTCAAGGCAAACAGTCCTTGGACTGCAAGCGGGAGCAGCCAGCAGACAGAACACAAGAACAGAGCCGGGCCAGCAGGATGACACAAACTGGGAACAAGCGGTCCTTAAATAGTAAGAGGGGATCGTTTTAAACAGGAAAATGTTTGTCATTCTTTTGCTTACAAAAGTAAACACTTTCATTAAATTTAAAAAAATCAGAAAGTCAGAAAAGTCTCAAGAGGAAAACAAAGCTCCCCAGCAATCCGCCACCCCGGGTAACGACATTCTCTGGACGGCGTGTCCTTCCAGGCTGGTCTCGGTGCGCCTTTTGCTGGCTTGCTTTTTAACAAGAAGTCTCACTGTGGAGCACGGTCTATGAAGTGTTTCTTTCACTTCATGAAATACTGTGAACAAGTCCTATTCTAAACTGGGTCTTTAAGTTGTTACCAGGTAAATGATTTCAAGCAGAGGTCAACATACTTTTCCTTCTTTTTTTTTTTTTTTTTTTAAGAGAGGGGAAGGGAAGGAAAAAGAGAGGGAGAGAAACATCAATGTGTGGTTGCCTCTTATGCACCCCCATCTGGGGACCTACCCTGCAACCCAGGTCTGTGCCCTGACTGGGGATCGAACCAGTCAGTGACCCTTTGGTTTGCAGGCTGGTGCTCAATCCATTGAGCCACACCAGCCAGGGCTCAACATACTTTTCTATAGGAAGAAAACATTTAAATAACAGAATTTACGTTTCTGGGCCTTCTCCACCAAAGCTTAATTAATCCATAAATCCAAAATTTTAAAAGGGACAAGGACTTTAATGGTGATTGAATCCAAATTCCTCCTCCTCTAAATGAGGAAACAGGCTGAGCCAGCATGTAACAGCGTTCTATTTTGGGGATGTCTTCCCCATTACATACATGTTTGTATATCCAACTGCCCCCCCTCCAGGGGTGGGACCGCAGGGCAGGGGACTTCTACTCCCCCTGTCCAGGACCGTCATGGTGGCGGCATTCTGTCCAGCCTGGCTCCACTGCCCCCTCCCCTTAGACAGCACTGGTCAACACAAATCTTCATGCTGCTCGAGTCACTGGACACGTACCTGTCCCCTCCTAATGGTTTATACTGAGCACTAGAACTAGGTTGCATTATCTTACTTACCCTATTCAATAAACTTATGAGGAAAGTCCTATCACTATCCTCATTTTTCAGATTAGGAAATCGAGTCACAGAGGGTAGACAGTATGTGAAGGAGCCAGGATTTTCAATTATGGCCCAATTTTAGAACAACCATGATGTGAGGAGGCCTCTCTAATCTCTTGGCAGTAGTAAGACCCGTCCAGAACGTATTTTGAATCTACCTACCCTTTCTACTCCAGAAGGAACCTCTCTCATCCAAGCCAGCATCAACTCTCTCCCGCATATGAAATAACCTCCTCACTAGCTTCCTTCGCTTCTGTCTAATCCTTTCTCTGTACGGGAGCCAAAGGACCTTTTAAACCTATGAATCAGATTACAGCCCCCCACACCCAGTGCAACTCCCTCCACTCAAAACCTCCACTGGGGTTTCATCGCACTTAGAATAAAATCAGGACTTCTTTTCATGGCCACGAGGCCCTGCCAGGTCCTGCCCCTGCCCTCCTCTCCAACTTCATCTTGTTCTGCTCACTGCACCCTAAGCAACACCAGCCTTCTAAAGTTTAGTCCCTAAAACACAATCTCTTTGTCTCAGGACCTTTGCACCACTGTCCCCATGTTCAGGCCATCTCCCCCTGGGTCCTGGCCTGACTGGCCCCTCCATATCCCTCAATGCAGGAGAAAAACCTTTCCTGGGGTCCTCGCTGACCACCCTTCTCAAATCTCTCGACTACCCAAGCCCTTGTTTGCCCCTAAGCACTCACCACAGTGGCAGTTCCCCTGCTGGCTGTTCACGCTCTACCCCGGCCCCCGTACCTGCCTATCGGGCGCAGGGGACTTGCTCAGCGCAACAAAGTCAGACGACCCAAGTTCTAGTCTGGGCTCTGCCATCAAAAATTCCTCAAGTGACCCTGGCAAGTCATTTAATCTTGGGCAAGTCTTTATTTCCCATGTGCTAAATGGGAAATGGTTTTCCTGTCCCACCATGCTATTGTGAAGCCCTATGACCCAGTCTACAGGGGAAAAGAAACCAAACAACGTTGGTATACAAATTTGGGGTATGAGGACCTCTGTCAGAGAGATGATTTCTTGGGAAAACTGGGAGTCAATTCGTTGTGGTTTAGTTTTATTTTGCTGAAATAGTACCTGGATTGTTCCCTTCTTTCTGATGTGCTATTTGTTCACTGTTTGACAACATTCTTTTCTGTTAACATCTATTGCATATATTGTTCCTGAAGACATACACCTGTTTTGGATTTTCAAAGATTCTGGTTAAACTTTAAAGATTTTCCCCCCCAAGTCCGCTCAATAGCTTATGAAAGATTGATAGTCAAACAATTCCTTCAAAGACATCCAAGAAGAGCAATGCAACTAGTTTTGTGCAGAGTTACAGTTGGCTAAATAGCTTCTGTAACCCTATGCGTTGTAGGAGCTACAAACTTTCCCCTACATCCAGCGTCCTCGGGGTGATTTTCCAGATAGCGCAAAACTGCAACAGCCCGTTCTAGCATCCCCGTTCAGCCAAGCTATCCCTAAGGGCCACATAACAAATGGTCCTGAGGATTCTGCAGCAACATGAGGACAAATATGGCTAATTCCGTATTTTATACAGCCAAAATTAATTCCTCAAAGGTTCCGTAGAGCTACAGGGGCACGGTAACTCCGATTTCCCCCTGGGCATTTGAAACAGAATCTCTCGCCCGTGACTGCATCGCAGAGGCAGCAGCTGCAGATCCCGGCAGAAGTGGGGTCAGGCCAGGCCACGCTCTCGTGAACGGAGTCGACCACACTGGGTTCTAAGTCAGCAGGACAGCCCCTCTGTTTGCCGTGATCTGCCAGCGTGGCAGGGAGCTGGGCTGGAGACGGCAGTGAGCTTCTGCACTTCCGCTATAATATTCATGACTGAACCCTGGCACGACGCCACCATTTAGGATGGGCCTGTATTTTTTGGTTTAACACGCACACATTGTCCTGAAAGCTCGTGTGCGTATAGATACAATAAAGTGAAGATCCAGGAACTTAAAATTAAGTTAAACGGGTGGGGAAAATATCTGCCGTGCTCAGGATAATTCTGCTGAAACAGGAATTTCAAAAGCAGTGATTTCTTGTCAACTGTCTTGCCAAAAGTCAATTCTAGACGTGACTCCAGGAAGCTCTCCAGTTGGCATCTCCTGCGGGGACGCATTCTAGCAACGGTTTCACTTACAGTGACAGGTCTCAACACGGAGGTTTTATTTTAGGTTAATGGAATTAAAAAGTGAAAAGATTATTTAGTTAAAAACTAAACATCTATGGAAACATATGCCGACAGCGTAGGACACAAATGTAAAAACCAGGCCCCACAGGCTTGCATATGTGCGATAGTCCTTAGGACAGCGTGGTTCCGTGCTGGGCAGACACAGGGCAGGGGTGGAATTCAGGAACAGCCCTGGCAGGGAAGGGTTTTACATATGGCTGTGGCCAGCCACCTTCCAACACCCATCCTTCCTCCATTCTTTAGTAAGAGAATCCCTCCATGGCTGGCAGCAGAAATGGGCCCCTCTGAAAGCCCTTTTCCCCAGCTTCCATTATAAAACATCAGTCCATGAAATATATATCAGTACCTGGGAAAGTTCTTTAAAGGAACCTGATTTGGGGGGAAGTACGCCACTTTGTTACGTTTTCCCCTTTGTCCACCTTTCTGCCGAGAACTCCAATGTGATGGCCAGCATTGCAGCAGCCACCTTGGGACCATGAAGAACAGGCCAAGAGAACATCAGAGACCTCGGCCCCCAAATCCTTAAACTGCTGAACCACCAGCAGCAAATGCCCACTCTGCATTTTCGTCATATGAGAAAAATAAGTCCCTTATTTTAAGCCACGTTGCAAAGATATACTTTGAAAGATGACCGTGTGAAAAGAGTAATGCTTAAAACATACATGCACAATTAAGCTTAAATTTAAGTCAGGCTTAACTATCTACTTACACAACAGTAAAACCCCATATATAGTTAAGTGCAAAATTATGTCTCAGATGATGCTTAATGTCTCATCCATCTGTATTTAGGAGCTTATAGAGGCTTTAGGTAAACATCTGAAGGACAGGAGACCCCAAGATTTACCAGATTAACTCCAGCGTTGGTATGAACTGTGCAGCCTGCCTCAGGCACGCACGACTCAGCTCACAGCAGCCCCCACCCCCTTCTACCTGGTTCTGGCCATAAGCAGGGGGTGGGCCACGTCACTTCTGGAAGTCACCTTACAGATGAGCAGCCTCCCTGAGAGCTTGTTGTAACAAGCTTGCTACATATCAAGAAAACGTTATCAGAACAACTCACAGGGTGAGCCACGCTGATTACCTGTGAGTCACTCCCGCATTCCTTCCCTGCCTGCCCGGCTCCATTCCTCTCGTCCCTGCCCCACGCTGGCCCCCTCCACCTCATCCTCCTCTAACTTTGTGTACCACAGAACGGGCTTGTGATTTAAAGTCCATGGCTTTGAATTTAAGTCCTGACCGCACACACGAGCTGTCACTCATCTCTTTAGCCTCTGCCTCCTCATGCGTGTGGAAGAGGGCCCAGAGCGCTGACTCACGTGGGCTCTGTGACGTCAGAGCTCGGGCACGGGTGCACTCTGGCAGAGGAGCAGGCTGGCACACAGGCCGCATGGTGGTGAGGGGCGCAGAGCACTCAGACAGCAACAGCCAGAGGAGTGCGGGTGTCACGGAGTGGGGGCGGTTCTGCCCACAGGGACGGGACTTCATCATCAACACCAGCTCCTGCACCCAGAGACCACCTCCCGGCGGCGGCCACGGGGTCTCACCAGGCAGGCCGTGCAGAAGCCTCGTTGAAGCCTTCAGCATTCTCAAGGTCAAGGGGGACGTCAGATGGGTGCCCACTACACTATTCTTACAGCGTTTTCTGTAGGCTTTACCTTTTTCAGAAATAGAAGTTGTTTGGTTGCAGTTTTTTTTTTTTTAAGATTTTATTTAATTTTAGAGAGAGGGGAAGAGAGGGAGAGAAAAATCAATGTGTGGTTGCCTGTCGTGCACCCTCTACTGGGGACCTGGCCTGCAACCCAGGCACGTGCCTGACTGGGAATCAAACCCATGACACTTTGGTTCCCAGGGCGGCACTCAGTCCACTGAGCCACACCAGCCAGGGTTCAGCAGCACAGTTTTAAACGTCTTTTTGAGTCTGGAGTCACTGTTGTCCTCTCTCTGGAATATACACTTGGCATTAGCTGCTTAACTTGTTATAGAAATAACTTCTTTTGTTGCTCCATAATTATGAATTAGGTGATGATCATAAAAACATGTTTCTACTATTTTATTGTGGTAAAACATACCACATATATACAACATAAACATGTACAACTTTAACCATTTTTTTGTGTGCAGTTCAGTGGCATTAAGAACATTCACACTGTTCGGCAGCTGTTACTACCATCCGCCCGTAGCACTTTATCTTCCTCCCCCACTGACACTCAGGGCCCCGCACACTGACTTCCATTCCCCCTCCCCCAGCCCCTGACAACCGCCCTTCTACTTCCTCGTTACCTGCATTTGATGCTGCAGGAACCTCACACAGGAGGAATCAGACAAGGCTTGCCTTTTCCTGACTGGCTTATCTGACTTAACACAATGTCTTCAAGTTTCATTTATTTTCTTCCTTTTAAGGCTGAATAATATCCCATTGTATGTATACACCACATTTTGTTTATCCGTTTGTCCATGGACATGCACTGATTGCTCCCATCTTTTGGCTATTGTGACTAATTCTGCTATGGACACAGATATACAAATATCTGTCCCCGTCCCTGCTCTCACTTCTTTTGGGTGTATGTCCCACACACACACGCACACACATATGTGTATATATAGAGATGGCATATATATACATGCCTTTATTCTCATATATACTACTTCTATCCCCCTTCAATCGGTTGCCCATCTGCCCGGCGAACATGTACCGTGTGCCTGCCGGGTGCCAGGCAGACAAGACACTGGACCCAGGGAGATACAACTAGAAGCTGGCTGCCTGGGGGAACCCAGAGAGGCACAGCGAGGTCCCCCCCGCCACCCCGGCAACCTGAACACAATCTCATTTTGTTACATTTAAATTTTATTGTAGAGATAGTTTCCAAGAAAAAGTCAGTAACTAGCTAGCACTTGGAAATGTTTCTTTTTATTTAGGGATTTTCCTGCCATCGTGTTGACTTTCTGCTCCCCCTTTTCAGGCTCTCTCCCGTGGATGCCCATCCCTTCCTCCAGCTCCACCACCTCCACATCGTTCTACCAGTGTTTTGTCACGACCAAGTCTTTCCAGCCAAGTGTGTCTGCCTGTGCGCCATCCCACTCCTTGCTCCCGACCCATCTGACGTGCATCTGTCCGCCTCTGCCTGCGGGGGGCGGGGGGGGGGGGGCGGCGTGCAGCATGGCTGCCAGAAAGGCCAGAGGAAGAGAGAACCTGGTGGGAGATGATGGCAGGTCACATCCAGGTGGAATGTGGGGGTGCAGAGAAAGGACGCAACAGCGCAAATATTCCAAATATGCTGCAGCGACACAGAGGAGCAGAAGGAGGAAGAGAAACCTGGGCAAGCCAGGAACCGCACTGAGACTATCCCTCCTGGCCCTGGGCACAGCAGCCCACCCTCTGCTGCAGTCCGGGAGAGCGGCCTTGTCCTGGGCTGTCCGGATCTCCAGACCGCCAGGAGAAATGCCAGCGTATGCAGAGCCTCTGGAAACAGATCCAACCTATCCAAGAGCAGAGAGGCCGACTGTCCAGTCTGGGCACAGGAAGCCCTGCTCCAAGGGGACAACCTTGTCTATTTTCCCCTTAACTAGACTAGAAAACAACAAAAGGGGACCGAGAAAGGATGAAAGCAAATGAAGAGGTAGAAGTGCCGAGTGTTCACGGATGTTTACTTGAGACTGCAAAAAGCTCCATTAGCACCAGGCACTTACTCTCTCGCTCGCTGCACTAAGGGAGAACATCACGCCACATCGTAAGAGGTTCGGGAGCATCTTGGAGGAGGAAAGCAGTCTTCGATGTCTTGGAGATTTTTTCAGTTTGGTCTCATGCTGGTCTTTCAATGCAGGGGAAGGGAGGAAGGAGAGGTTTGAGAAGGGTTAGATAAGGACCATAAATAACAGTGCAGAATTCCAGGCACCACTTCATGCTCCAGCAACCCTGGCTAAACGCATTCTTGCCATGAAGTTGTTTTGCTTTTGCCTTTTGAGACTTTTTTCTTTCTGATAGAATTACATTATCTAATTGTACTCCTTTAAGAAGCACGTATGACAGGTCGCCATCAGCCATGTGAAAGGTGCTCAGTCTCATTAGCCACAAGGTAAATGCAAATCAAAACCACAATGAGCCCTGGCTGGTGTAGCTCAGTGGATTGAGCGCGGGCTGGGAACCAGACGATCCCGGTTCGATTCCCAGTCAGGGCATATGCCTGGGTTGCGGGCCGGGTCCCCTATGAGGGCCATGTGAGAGGCAACCATACATTGCTGTTTCTCTCCCTCTCTGTCTCCCTCCCTTCTCCTCTCTCTAAAAATAAATAAATAAAATCTTAAAAAAAAAAAACAACCACAATGAGATACTACTTCACACCTGTTAGAATGGCCACTACCAATAAGACAGGAAATAACAAGTAGTGGCCAGGATGTGGAGAAAAAAGAAACTTGTGCACCGCTGGTGGGAATGTAAACTGGTGCAGACACTATGGAAAACAGCATGGAGGTTCTTCAAAAAATTAAGAATAGTTACCATGTGACCCAGCAATCCTCTTCTAGGTATCTACCTTAAAAATTGGAAACACTTCCTCCCACAGATATAGGCACCCCCATATTCACTGCAGCCTTGTTCCCAACATCCAAGCCTTGGAAACAGCCTGAGTGTCCTCCACTGGATGACTGCGAAAAGGAGAGGCGGCTCATATAGACAATGGAATATTACTCAGCCATAAAAAATGGTGAAACTTTCCATTTGCGACAACATGGATGCATCTTGAGAGTATCATGCTAAGTATAAGAAGGCAGACAGAAACAGATGAGGACCATACGGCTTCACTCATATGTGGGATATAAAACAGAAAGCAACAAATGAACACACAAAGCAAACTGACAACAGTGAGGATGGTTACCAGAGGGGAGAGGGGACGGGGAGGATGAAGAAAGTAAAGGGGGTCAAATACATGGTGAGGGAAGGAGACTAAACTCTGGATGGTGAGCACGCAATGTACTATATAGATGTTATTATAACTCATGCTACCCCAATAAGTTTAATTTAAAATATTCTAAAAATAAAAAAGAATCATGCATGAGCAAAATTTTACAATAAAAAATTAAGTAACTTCACTCTTGGCTAAATACGGACTTGATCGCAAAACTGTTGCATTCTGGAACTTGAGGGAGGGGGTCGTGCAGTGAAGCAGAGGAATGAGGAGACCCAGTTTTTACTTCCTATTATTTTGAAACTTCTGAATTGTGTCACCTGGCGGCATAAACCTAAGAGCGAGAGGCGAGCGATCATCCCAAACAGCTCCTGGTGGCTCGCTGTAGGGGACGTGGTGAGACACAGCGGACGGAGCTAGAAAACCGCGCCCCCGCCACGGCGCAGGGAGGAGAGGCTGAGGGAGCACTGTGGGACAGCGGTCGTTTCCATGCGTGATGGCTGTGGCTCCGTCGCGAGGCCCACAAGGACTACAAAAGATGCCAAGTTCTCAAGCCTCATTAACTGTGGGAAAGGCCTCTGAAAAAAATACTCATATCCTTAATTCCTCAGGCCAAGGCATCAACGGCCAAACCGGCAGAGGACATTAAGGTTTCTGTGAAAAAGGATGGAAACAGGACCCAAACAGATCTGGACAGACTTGGACCTAGTAAGATGAAATTTAACAGAGGTAAAGACTAACACGTAGGTCTAAGAAATGAACTGCACTTGTACCAGATGGAGAAACGTGGTTTAACAGGAACATCTGCACAGAACAGCTCGTGTTTTGGCTGACTGTGTGTTTGGAAGCGTCACTGTTTGGTGGAGATGGCCAGATTTTTTTTTAAGGCAGCAAAACCAAACCCAAAACAAATCGATCTCATGCTGTGAGAACCACAGAGCTGCAGCACGTCACAGCCTGAAGGGATCTTAGAAAGCATCTTCCACGAGTTCAGACCTCGGGAAGGAGGAAGGGAGGGTTGTGTCTGGGGAAACTTCTATGAGGACCCTGACTGATGGAGGTGAGGCAGGCAGTGAAAAGCGCGTGGCCACAAGAAGGAAATGAAAGGTTAAGGCCAAAGAAGTGAAAATTAGAGGAACCAAAGCTAACACCAAATACTGAAGCACAGGTTGCTGGGCCCAGAGGGCCTGATTCGGCATATCTGGTGGTCGCGGAATCTGCTTCTCATGGGTGCAAATTACCATAGTAAGTTCCCAGAGGATGCTGATGCATCTGGTCCAGGGACCACACTGAGAACCACAGCTCCAAGAAACAAAATTATAGTTTTTAAAATATATATATGCATGTACACACACACACACACACACACACACACTCCAAGTTTTTACCAAGACTCGATAGCCTGTTTCCCAGTAAGTCCAATTTAAGGACAATTTATTGGTTTTAAAACCCACACATTGGTATTTAAGTTTATGCTTGAAAGTTCTACCTTTACTTTCTGACCCTCAGTGTTTCTTATTAGTTCAGCTTCATAAAGCAGACTTCTGTTTCTGCTTCTGCTTCATTTCCTGGCATTTTATATAACAGTTTCTCTCTGGTATTCTTTCACTTTTCCTGTATTTTTCTATTATGTTCAGCAGAACAAGCTTCATTACACATTAAGATGTGACCTGCTTTTATCAAATGGTATCTGGCTGCCCACATCTTCTATAATAGTACATATTGATCCAGTCATTTCCCCAAGGCCCACACTAGGCCCACGTGCCCAGGGGCCCATTAGGTTTTGAAGCAGCTGCATTTAATTCCTGATTAATTTTATTTGATCTTATGTATTTGAAGCTTCAGACTTTAGGAAAATTACCAGCAGATGGAAATGCATATAAAATGACATGCAAAGCAATGCAAATTAATACAAAACATACATCTCTAAATTGCTTAGGGAAAGCCTGTATGCCTCGACACCAATGTCTGCTTTGCTTCTCTGCTCTCTGGCGAGCGTCACCAGAGCCTTTCATTGCGGTTAATTTTATGCAGTGCCCAGCACCTGACACTTGTTGACATGCCTGCCGAGAGAAGACACCTCCGTGCATTAGTCAGACGAATGGGATCCTGGCCTTGGCTTTGCCACCGTTTGGCTCTTACGCACTTGGACAGGTTCTCAAAATTCTCTAGGTCTCAGATTCTACATCTGGAAGTGATGGAAACGACATCATCACAATAAATCCACCAGCGCTGAGGCTTACTGGGCACTCACTGTGCTCCAGGCACGATGCACACACGCACACATTGTGTACACAGGACACATGCACACACCCGGGGCACCCGTGGTGCACACATGCACTCCTCACAAAAGCCCACAAAAAGGCACCACAGAGCGGGCACCTCTTAGGTGTGGTGCCACTTAAGAGACCAGGATACCAAGACAGAAAGGCCAGGAAACTTGTGCAAGGTCATAAGCTAGCGAGTGGCAGGGCCCCCGGAGCCAGGGCCACGGCAGTATCACTCCAGGGGCCTCTCTTAGTCACACTGCAGCGCTGCTCTCTGATCTCCATCTATGCTTCTTCTACTCGTTCAGTTTGCACATCTATGAAGTAAAACTTCACATTTCAAAAGACTGTTTTAGTAAGATGTTGATAGTTTGTTATATGAGTTTGATCATATATGGTCAAAATGCCAGAACAATCAGATTTTTACCTAATACTTCAAGAGTGAAAGGAGCTACAGATACCCTGTATGTTCACCCTCTCCTTCCCATTCACTCATTCATTCCATTCACAGATCAATATGAGTGAGGCGCTCTCATCAAATAAAAAATCCCACCTGTCATTCAAGGCGCAGCTTCCAGGGACGTAAGCCTGCCTGCCCCCACCCGCCACCGTGCGCACAGGAGCACACCAGGCATTGCTCACTCCCGCTACCGCTTCGGTGGAGATCCAGCACCGCCCTGGCTTTCCTCCCGCTTCTCCCCATGAACTCCTCTTTGCAGGCCCACACCCCTCCCCCAACCTACCCCAGGATTAAAATAACACCCCAATGCTGGTGACCCCCGAGGTGGTTGGAAGGTAATCTCAGGCCTCATCTATCCACTTACTACTGTTATTTTGCCGTATAAGATATGCTCCCATGTATAATGCCCACCCACATTGTTGGCCCAAACTTTCAGGAAAAAAATGTTTTGTTTTAATTTTTTAATTCAATGATTTATTTACTTATATTTAGAAACAAAACAGATGATTGTACTCCAGGATATTATTTTGCATATGGATATCGTTATTGCTTTCTGGAGCTACACTTTAATTAAATAAATAAAAGAAGTAAAGACATTTATACAGATACAAAGTCAGTACTACCCATGAGCATCCTTCCTTTTCCCTCAAAAATTTGGGCAAAAACGTGTGCATTATACATGGCAAAATACAGTAAGTATTTCTACTCAGGAGCCTAGCGAGCAGCTCAGACCCCACCAAACCAAACTCGTCTTTCCTCCCCAAATCCGCCCCCTCCACTGCTCCCTCCTCTGTAAACGGCAGCACCATCCCCCCAGTGCTCACGCCCCAGCTTATGGGAGTCACTCTGCACTCTCACCCCCCACGCGAAACTCGTCAGCAGGGCACTCCAGGGTCTGCCTTGAGTCCACCCACCTGTGTCATCCCCACGGCCACTGCTCCGCGGGACCACCAGACCCCTCATGACCCCCAGCCAGCCCTGCCAACTGTAAGGGCTACTCAAGTCCATTCTCCTCCACAGAGCACCTGGAGCTCTGTTTTGTTCTGAATTTAAATCTCACTGGGATACTTTCAGATATGAAACAGTCCTGAGGATCAATTCCACAAAATGACCCAAAGACCTGGCATCATCTAGTCCTGGTACCTGCTGACCTCACCTGGTGCCATTGTCCCCTCAAGTCCTGCTGGACCTGGAACAATGCCTGCCCCCCCCACCCCCGCCTCTGTCTTAGGGCATGCCCTTCCCTGGGGTGGACGTACTCCCCCTTCCCCCCCCTCCACTTAGTTTATGCAGCTCCCATTCATCCTTCAGGTCCCACCTTAAAGCTCCCCAAGAAGGCCTCTTGCCCTCACCCCAGCAGGCTGTGCTCCCGCAGCACCCAGCACGACCTGCCACACAGTAACTGCTCAATACACCTGGGCTGATGGAGTGATTTCTCAACCTTGTATTTCATAATGTTACTGCTTTCTTCCTGCTTCCAGCCTAAGAAATACATTGAAGCTGACCTATTTTTACCTCCAGTCTGTGGTGCTATAGTCAGCCCCGGGGCCCCAGCCATGGTCCCAGCACCAGCAGCCCCACCAGTTGGTGACTTTCATGGGAAAGAGAACAGAAACTGGGTACTCTCTGTACAGTCTCTATCTGCCCTCACCCCCATGACCAAGTTCATGCAAAGTTAGTTTTGTAACTAGTTCTTGCCTGCCTATCCTGGAGATACTTAGCATGGTGCCATCAAGTGCCAACTTTGACTAATCGCCCAATTATGCCATTCACCCCTGTACACTGTCTCTCTGCAGACTACGTGGCATTTAGCAAGTAACTTTAGCAAGAGGTAGTATTTGCCTCTCAAAGGACCGAGTTCAAGTGAAAGCCTGGAGGGGGGGAACCCTTCTCCCTCATTCCCACAGGAAACACTTTGTAGTCTTTCCCAGAAACATTCAGTGGCGCACAACCTGGTTCCTCCGCTGTGGCTATTGTTTCTCTGCAAATCCAAGTTCATTATGATTCAACAGCCTCTTAATTGGTCATTTCTCACAGAGAAATGGATCTTAGAAAGTGCAGCATACATACAAACTGCTCTCCGCAGGGCTTCACTTACTTATAAAGATTTTACTTCCGCAAGACACGATCCACACACTGTCGAGCAGGACCGGCTCTGGGATGTACTCGAAAGGCGGTTTCACAGTAAGGGCACGTTTCTGCACAGAAAGTCAAAAGGGGCGACTTCTATGCCTACCAAGCCGCGTGAACACTTAAATTATCTACCCCGGCTCCCTTAATATTCTGGTTTGCTGCTTTTCAATTTCGAGGACGAGAAGAAGCAAAGACGAGCGCCTCGGGGCTAACGCCACCTCTCCGACAGCCCCGCCAGAGCGCAGTGCACAAGGTGCTCCAGCCACCACGACGCGGAAACCTCCCCAGGTCGGAAAGCGTAGTTCTTAAATGAACAAAACGATACCGCCCACTCGCGCCGCTAGCCTAAGTCGGGATGGAAAACTGACTCCAGAGTCCACACCTCTTGACTCCGACCCCCGAGGCTCCGAGCCGCCGGGAGAGGCGCCGCCGCGCCCGCACTTGACCTGAGAAAGTGGCGAAGAGCGTCCCTGCGGAGGCCGCGGCGCGGAGGTCAGCCCCGCGCCTCCGGTGCCCGAACTAGTGAGAGACACCCCGCCCCCCCGCACACACCGCGTCCTATAGGAAGGCGGAGGAAGCGGCCCCTTCCCGCACGCGCCGCCCCCGCCGCCCGCCCACTCGCCGCCAGCCCCGGGGCCCGGACGCCCGAGTCTTGGGCGGGTGGCCGGGCCCCGCGGGTCCAAAGCCGAGAGGAGCTGGAGGGAGAGTCCAGGAGAACGGGAGCGGGGATCCGACCGTCAGCTCCCCTCCCCTGGGTGGCTCTGGGTGGCCCTCGGTCGGGCAGGACCAACATAGCGGGACCCCGGCCCGGGAAGAGGTGCCTCCCGGCAGCCACGGTCTCGCCGCTGTGGGAGGGTCCCGGGAAAACCCCGCGACGCGCCCGGCGCCCCCGGGCCTCGCTGCCCGGGACCCCGGGGTGCGCACCCGCACCCGCGTCTCCCAGGACGCCCCGGCGCGGACACGTGCCGGCTGCCCCGCAGCCTGCCACGCTGTTCCCGAGCGCCGGCTTCGGGGAACTTTCCAGCGTCCGGCCGCCGGGCGCCGAAGTTGCTGCGCACAGCGGAGGCGCCCCCCCGCCCCCAGCCCCGGACTCCATCTCCGCCCGCGGGTGCCCGCGCCGGCCCCTCGGGACACGCGGAGGCTGGCGGGCGCGGGTCCAGGCCGGGGCTCAGCCCACAGTCCCGCGGCGACTCCCCCGGCCCGGCCCGCCCCCGCGAGGCGCGCGGCGCCCAAGTTTTCTCCGGCAGGACAGCGAGAGTCGCGAGGTCTGGGCGTCCCCGCCACCCAGCACCAGGGGCAGAAGCTTCGCACCCGCCAGCGCGGGCCAGCCCCGCACCTTGGCCCGGCGTCCCTCGCCGGCCTGCGTGGCCAAGTCGACTTACGAAAGGGAGCGGCGCGGCCCGAACGCGAGGTCCCCGAGGCTGCAGAAGCCGCCCCGCGGGGGTCGCGAGCTGCGCTCCGGCCTCCCGGCCCCTCTGCGGCGGCGGCTTCCTCCCGCCGCCTCCTCCTTCGCCACTTAGGCGGCGCGCCCTGCGAGGGAGTTGCTCTCCCGGGCCGGGGGTGGGAGAGCGCCGAGCGGCCCCCGTGACGTGGAGGGAGAGGAGGAGCGCCGCCGCCGCGCGCCCGCAGAGGGAGCTCCGGCCCCTGCGCTCCGGTATCCCGGCTCCGCGCTCGGGGCAAACTTCCCAGGCGCCCGCGGCGCGCTCTACTCTGGCCCAGCCGCCGCTGCCCCGAGTGCCGCCCAGGTTCCGTCCCCGGCCCGCGATGGATAGGCCAGAAATCCCAGGTCCGGAGAGCTGAGGGACTTGCCCGAGTCGCTCAGAGGGCGGTGACAAAGCAAACTCACGTCTGCGCCTCCTCGCTCCCCCCCGAAGGCCAGCCTCGGCGAGGCTCTGGCTTTGCAGGGCTCGCCCGCTCTCGTGAGTAAGATGCGGACAGTGTCCCACGCAGCCTGGAGACATGTCATATAGCAGCTGCGTGGGAAGGTGGAGCTTTATGTCCAATAAATAGAGTACAAAGTTGTTTTTCAATCACTGCCTACATGCTAAATAGACACTAAAGCTTCCTCTTGAACCCCGAGCGGGGACGAGGGTGGCGGGCCGTGCGGGCGCGGTATCCGGTCCCAAGCCTGCTCACCCCAAAACGGCAAGAAAGCAGCCACACACCTACTTAGCCAGTTGGGCAATATCTGCGACTCTGCCTTTGTAGCGGGTTCTTGTGAATATGCTAACTTCATGAAGTGGATGCTTTGCGTTGAGCTCGTGATTCCCGCACTTGCAGGCGACCCTCGCAGCGCTCCCTTCCTTTCCGGGCCCGAGCTCCTCGGGCCTGCCTCCTGCTCCCGCGGCACGGAGCGCACCAGAAAGTCCCAGCTGGTTTCTCCGTTCCTGCCTCTGCCAGTCCTCGTGCCTGGCGATTGGTGGGGGGATGGATAGGACCGCGTAGAACCGGTTAGGAGCCCTGCAAGGGATCCCGTACTTTTTACTCCTAGGATCTAATCTGTCCACAGTAATGGAGACTTCTGAGACTACCCTGCCTTTTAAAAAGTTCCCTGTGCTCGGATGGAGCAAGTAACATCCATTTTTCAGACTTACTTTCAAGCAAATGGCTAGTTTTGCACTCGCCTTGTTCCCAGCGAGAACCCCTCTTTTTTGGATAGAGTCATTAAAGGTTACATAATTTCCTCCTGGTCTCCCTCATTTGCACATTGGGGCGATGATGATGATAAAAACAACTGAGGTTTCTATCGTCCATCTATGGTGCTGTTCCAAGCAATTTATGCTAATTAGCTCTTTCAATCCAGAGAGCATTACGGAGAGAGGCGTCTATTCTGATTTTACAGATGAGAAGGAGGCAAGTGAGGCAAAATAATTGGCCATTAAGTGGCAGAGCCAGAGCTCAGAAGCAGGTGGTCTGTCCTGGTGTTCATGCTGCTCACGACCGAGGAAACTGAGGCTTCAGGACTGGAATCCAAATGGCTCACCAGACATAATCAGCCTGGCTCACACAACAGAACTTCCAGGTATCTGAAGAAGGGTGCTATGAAATCCACACACACAATGCCTCCCAAATAGGTCCATTTGATTATTTTGAATAGATCATACCATAAAGTGGTTGTCCAGTAGTCACTCACTTGCTCCACTGTCTCCAACTCTCAGATCAACCTTTTTATCATAAAGCAAACTGTTTCTATGATGGGACCTTAAAAACACTTTAACACACAGTCCGTAATCTTTGTTTTGCATATGCAGGCCATACCTAGCTCTTTCCCTGTCCTGTCCATCTACTGCCTTTAGTTAGTCCCTTCCCTTGAAACCTTGCTCTGGTCAGCACTCCGGGTCTTCAGAAAGCAACTGCCCAAGGCTGGAGGGCGGCCCCAAAGGCCCCTGCTGAACACTGCAGCGTGCTCAGCATTCCGGGGGGTTACCATGTTTTGCCATGTATAATGCGCTGCTGTGTAAAATGTGCACCCATGTTTTTGGCCCAGACTGTCAGGGAAAAAAATCTTTCATTTTAATTTTTTAATTCAATGATTTACTTATATTTAGAAACAAAACCGATGATCATATTGCAGGATATTGTTTTGCATACAAGTATTATTATTGCTTTCTAGAGTTACATTTTTAACACATAAACATAAATCAAAGAAGTAAAAGCATTCATATAGACACGGAATTGGTACTACCCATGCATGTATAGTGAGCATCCTTATGTTTCCCTAAAAAATCTGGGCAAAAAGTGTGCATTATACACAGCAAAATACAATAGTTTCCTAGGGCTGCCTTAACAGATTACTACAAACTGGGTGACTAAAACAGCAGAAATGTCTGCTTCCACAGTTCTGGAGGCCAGAACCCTGAAACCGAGGTGTTGGCAGGGCTGCGCTCCTTGGGAAGGGAAGAATCTCCTGCCTCGTGCAGCCCCTGGTGGTCGCTGCCAGTCCTCGGCATCCTCGGCTTGCAGCTGCGTCAGTCCAGTCTCTGCCTCCGCCGCTGCATGGCCTCCTTTCCTGCGTCTCCTCTGTGTCCACCTTCCTCTACTCTTTAAGGAGTACAAGACATTGGGCTGATGGCCACTCTAATCCAGTATGACCTCATCTTAACCTGATTTCATACGCAAAAACGTGAATTTGGGGGGAGGATACTGTTCAACCCGGTACAATGGCCAGAAGTCATCCGCGGTTAATGAAAATGTGCTGCCTGAGTTGAGAATGCAGAGAGAGATTTATCACAGTCCCTGTCCTCAAAGAAAGACCCTGTAGTTACAGGGGGTAGTCCCTGCACCCAGAACATAACCAATCAACAAGATAGGACATGCTAAGAGCCAACTGACCAGACCAAATGGCAATTCATGGGCCAAATGTCAGTCACGCTTGAGAAATTCAGCCAAGGTGACACCGTCACAGAGGACACAACTAAAGGACTTCACCTCAAAGGGAGGGTGATCCAAGCACATCCTTAAGGAAAGTATGAAAACTAACGCTAAGGAAGAGGGTCTTATCAAAAGCAGAGCTCCAAGGGGGAGTCCCACTGCAGAAATGAGGGGCTGAAAGAGTGCAAACATCTACCATAGCAAATATTTTGGGTTGGCCAAAAAAATTCATTGTTGTTTTTTCCCATAAGCTGGCTCTACTAGTGCTTAGTTGTCTTTAACTTCATTTGAAACAATTTTGTTAGATTGTAAAAAAACACATCAAAATTGGTAAATTTTTCCATTTTTAATAGTGTAGCCATTTTAATATTGAAGATGGGAGATGCAACATTTTCAGCATATTATGCTTTATTATTTCAAGAAAGGTAAAAACGCAACTGAAACACAAAAAAAGATTTGTTAGTACGTGGAGAAGGTGCTGTGATTGATCAAACGTGTCAAAAGTGGTCTGTGAAGTTTCGTGCTGGAGATTCTCACTGGACGATGCTCCACATTCCTGTAGACTGGTCGAAGTTGATAGCAATCAAATCGAGATGTTAGTTGAGAGTGATCGATATTCTACCACGCGGGAGACAGCCGACATACTCAAAATATCTAAATCAATAAAGTTACTGGTGAAAATGAAAAATCTGCCTTTTATTTTGCGGAAAAAAACCTATGGGCTTTTTGGCCAACCCAATAAAAACACAATCAATTACTTTAGCTATAATAATAGTATGCGGTGAGGCCATAGCAATTAGCATGCTTTAAAAAGTTCTCTCTTCTTTCATTCATTTGGTCTTTATGAAAATCCTGAGTGTCACTGAAGAAAGGAATGTAGCATTTTATAACCAAGGATCCTGGGGTTCAAAGGGGTCAAGAAACTTGCCCAGGTCAAACAGCAAACCAGTTGTAGAACTGGTAGGAAACACACTGGTCTCGATATTCCTCTTCAGGAATTTTCCCACCAAATGATGTGGCCTCCTGGGTCAGCCTTCCAGTACCGATGGTGTTGTCTTGGCCCAGGAAAACACGTGGCGAACAGGGTAACCCTGTAAGAAATGGAAAGCTTCCCTAAAATCATGGGACTCCCAAACTGGAGCTATGGTAAATATCTCCAGACATCTGAATTGGTTTCACCAAACCTTTTGAGGATTTTCAAGTGCATTAAAGGATCTTCTTTGGCCTTCAGAGACATCATAGGATCCAGTGGCCTTCTGCAGTGCTCAGCTGGTTATCTTAAGGAAATGAGGGTTGAATGGAACTTGAAGGCGCACAGAGACATTGGTAAGAAGTTGAGAGGAAATTGAGTACAAAAGACAAGAAATTACATCACAAGTTGGTAAGCAGCAGAAACTAATAATTGAAGCTCGGTGTCTAATCCTACCAGTGTGGAGTCACGCACAGATGACCGGATCTTGGCATGCTTTGTGAATTTTCTGATTAGAGTTTGTAACTATGGCCAGCAGCTGGAAGCAAGCAGGAAGTCTAGCCTAGGGCTGTCTGATGACTGAATGTGTTTCCCTGGATTTTCTTTTACTTAGCATGCTCCCTAGTCTTTAAAAAGGTATATTTAAGGAAGAAAAGCTTTTGTGTCTAGTGTTAGTCACCAAATTCTCGCTTGTGCAAAGTGCTACACTGGTTGCTACGGGAGAATACAAAATATAAAAGACAGTCCCTGACCTTGAAGATAATCATATCTAATTTAGGAGACATGAGACATATAGATTAAAAATGATGTGAGTTGGACTGCAACAGAATTCCTAAGCAGTTGGTTATCCCTCAGTTGGCTGTTCAGATGCAAAGTCTCAAAACCAGGCCCTCCCTGCTCCCCTCTTTAAAACAATAGACGGCTCCACCTTCGTAGTACCTTTTAGCCCTTCATCCTGGTATGTGGTCATTATGACATTTATCACTATCTGAAATTAAGTTGTTTGTTGTTTACTGCAGACATACCCTAGACCTAATATCCTCGACAACATGGAATTTGTCATGTTGCTGTATTCCTAGCACCTAAAACAATGTTGGACACTTACTAGGTTCTCATTAAATACTAGTTAAGTGCGTGAAGTATTTATTCATCAATGGAGAACGGGCTAAAAGCACTTGGATTAATGTAGCATTTGCCACATTTGCCAGGTAAAACTTATCTAGACACCTGTCAAAACAAAAATCCCTTGGAGATTTTGACTCAGTAAGCCTGGAGTGAGGCCCAGGAATCTGTATTTTTAAGACACATCCTGGGTGATTCTTTCAATGGGGCAGCATGGGACACAGGAGACTAACACAGTGAATGATGGCAGGTGGGAGAGAAATGTGAGGTGAGGCGAGCAGCTTCCGGAGCTGAGTGGCTGCTCACTGGAACCATCTATGAAAAATGCTGACACACAGACGCAGACTCCAGAACAATGGAATTAGAATCTCAGGGCAGGAAGGGGTTGGGGCCAGGTCTCAAAGCTCATCAGGGAATGCAAATGTGCTGCCAAGGCTGCAAGCCCCCTAGACCGGCAGCCATATTGTAACAGAGCTGTGAGTACTGCTGGGCTGTGCTCCCCTGGCTTCCAGTTTCTTGTATTCCGTGGCTGGAACCCTTGACCTCCTGGTCTGGAAGGGTCAAGCGCAGGGACTTATACAAAAAGCCAATTTGGGGAGAACGATAGTCTCTTTCACCATTGTAAAAAAAATGGGTTGTTTAAAGCAACAACACAGTATAATCTCTTGTGCTGCATGGCTAGAGCAGAGAACACCTACCGGAGTATTTTAATGATGAGAAATCTGAGGCTCCCTAGGAAGCCTTGATGGGCAGGGGTGAGTCATAGAGAGCCAAAATGCTATGCTTATAATAAAACAGGGGGGACAACATAGGAGAATCCTGACTTTCTGTGGTAGGCCTGGAGCGAGGTGATAGGGGCTCAGGAAAGAGAGAGAAGGGGAAGATGTGAAAACAATCTACAGAAGTGGTTCTCAGCCTGGCTGCATATTAGAGTCACCTGGGGAGCCTAAGAAATTACTGATGCCCAGACTTACTCTGAAAGATTCTGCCCTAATGGGGATAGGGGTGCAGTGTGTGTGTGATGCAGGAGGGGTGTTAATCAGAGGTTTAGAGAGAACACTGGGGCCTGGGCAACTTCTCATAACAGAAACATATACTCATTTATTGAGCAACCACTATGTGCCAGCCACTAGGCTGCTTGCTTCACACAGACGATCTCATCTGACCCTCATACACATCTTAAGAGGAAGGTGCGTGCATTGGTAACTCCATTTATAGACATGGAATGAGGCCTAGGCAGGGTAACCAGGTTCCATGACTAGTGACTGATGGAGCCAGGACGTCAGCCTAGAGCCCGCGCTCATATCCACTGTCCTACACTGCCTCAACCAAGGCGGGGTCTGAAGGGAACATCTCCAAGGAGAAGTCCCTGTGGAAGGGGCCATGCCCCCTCATTTCTAAGTTGCTGTGCTGTGCGGTGCCGTAACTCCTTCCCTGTTACCGTCAGGCCTTCAGGGAAGCCCGCCCCTGCTCCGCGACAGCTGGGGCGCGGTGCTTCCGGGGACAGGTGCAGGGGGGGTGAGATTAGCATGAGGCAGAGGCATGGGGGCGGGGTGACAGCACCAGTGGCTGAGAGCCACTTTTCAGGGCAATGATCAGGGCCCAAGCTGAGCAGCAGGAGATGGAATGTTTCATAGAAAAGCGGGTACAATGGGAGAGCACAAGGCTATTCT
>PVJI01010577.1:0-59749 GCA_004026765.1 Micronycteris hirsuta
ACTCTCGGTTATTTGCTTAGAAAACAGATCTCCCAACAGAGCCTTAGTAGAGGGGTATCTCTAGTGCAGGTGCCCGGGTGGGCGATGTGAAGAAGGAAGCCCAGTATCTCCCTAGTTCTTCCCACTGGTCAGCCCCCTGTGATGATTGTAAAGCAGAGCCTTTGGCATCTGCCGGGCTTGGGCTCCGGTCCCTAGCTATGTGACAGCTATCAGTTTACTTAACCTCCCAGAACTTCAGTTTTCTCATCTGCAAAATGTGGAGAATAATAACCATCATTCTATAGGGCAGAGAGAATTAAATAACAAAATGCATTTACAACCCTTGACAAAGTGATACAGAATATGTCCTTAATAAATGCTAGCTACTAATACGAGTAATTTCTGAAACTCTAGCAATGTCTTTAGTAAGAGCTACAGGACAAGCCCCAGAAAGAAGAAGCCAATGTCTCAGAATGGATCAAATGTGGTAGAAAAGAATTTTTTTAAAATTCCCCTAAAACAACCAAGAAAGCCCAGTGTTTAAAATAATTTGCATTCAGATGAAAGCGCAGAAGGACACAGAGAGAAGCCCAGGCACTCCACACATTTCAACACGCCATTAAGGAACATTCACATTGGTCATGTTTGTTGCTTTTAGTGTTATCGTATTTTTGCACAGACCTTTTAATCTCAGAAATTAAATGACTACTCTAGAAGGTTGCAGGACTTCTTATCCTCCCTCCTCCTGGTTGTATTTCCTTTTGAGACATTTTAAAAGTTTTCAGCAAAAAAAAAAAAATATGCTGTAAAAAGGCTAGGTTGAATTATGTGATACATTGAAATTAAAATGAAATTTTAAATTATCCTGCAGTTTGGGATGATGTAGAATGAGTGATAATAAATAAAGGTTAAAAGGAAGATGGCAGATTCTTTTTCATGGTGTTTATTTTTTTCCCTTTCTGTTGTTTATAAAAACCTTCTCAGAAGATTAAAAATAATATTTCTTTTCCTATTGATTTTTTCTTTTCCCATTTGGCAAACATTAATTTATTTCCTGTGTTTCTAATGGAGCTGATATTAATGTAGCTTTATCTATTTACTTCATCCCTTGGATGCTGGCATTACTGATGACAACCCACTTATGAGGACTGCAGCCAGATCGCTCAGGAGGTGACAGGGCATTTCTGGGGACAGTAGTGCAGGATCCTTTTCCCACCTGCCTCCCCCCGAGTGTCTGCACGAGGAAGCCTCTGGCCTACGGCACCCAGACTCTGCCCTGTGACATCTCTTCCAAAACCGGGCCACAGCCCTGCTCACACGGCTCCTTCTGCTTGGAATTCCTCTTCTCTCCTCTCCTGCTTTCCTTTAGGGCCCAGCTCAGTTTCTGTCTTTCAGGATGAAGACTGACCTGATCTCTTCTTTATATGGGACACAATCTTCTCAGAAGAGTAAGTTTCTAATGGGTTTAATATGCTTTCAGTGTGCTAGGCCCTTCCTTGGCCATGTGCTGGGGATCCAACAGTAAGTAAGACATAGTTCCTGCCCTTGAGATCAGCCGGTCCAGTCGGGGAGACACAATCCTCATGCGACAGTGCAATGCTCCTCTGTGGGAGCATGAAGAATAGTTAACCTAGACTGAGATCAGGGAAGACTTCCAGGAGGAGGGGACATCTGAGTTGAGGCTTGAAGAATAGAAAGGAATGAGAAGAGGAGTCTGGAGAACAGAACACCAAAAACTGGCTCAGTGTAACACATCAAGTTGGCCAGGCTGGGACCGAAACTGAGGTTCCCAGATGTGCTTGCTAAGCCCAGCCTCTTCCAAGTTTATAAACAGCTTTCTCAAATTGTAGACATTGCCTGTTAGTTAAACCATCCTTTGGGTTTCTTAGGTATAATGTTTGATCATTTTCATCCAATTTAACAGAATCTTCTGGAATCAATGCTAAAGCTCAAAGGCATTACTCTAATAGTAGAGATTTCCAGCATGTGGCAGAGAAAATCATGAAGGCACAAATGCCTCACATTAGATGTGGCTGTTATCTACCTGCACACCACCCTCAGCTCACTAACACTGAGACACTGAGGTTCTCCAGAGAACCTAAGACTCTCTATTTGCCCAGAAGCAAGTAGAATCCCATTCCTCACCCCCGAACCTCAGCTCTCTCTAAAAGGGTGGAGTTGGACGGGGGCTTGAGTATCCAGAAGAAAACTTATGCTCTTCTTCTAGCGCTCTTCCCCTACCACCCTTTTCTTACAGAACCTTCTGCCAAAATCTACATGCAAATTGTCTCTACAGAGGGTTTCACCAGTTTACCAAGACCTTGTCAAAGATATCTGCATTTGTTAAGAAAGTGCTCACTGCTCTAATAATCAAACCAAAAAGACTGATGGCTAAACCATGTTAGAAGTTTCTTTTCTGTTCAAGTAAAGTCCCAAATGGTTGTTCCTGATTGGTAGGTGGTTTCCTGAAAGCAGGGATTTAAGGGCCCAGGTGCTTTCCCTCTATCTTGTGCCTCTCCTATCCTCAACACGTGGCTTCCATTGTCACCAGTGCTTGCCTGTTAGGGTTGTAAAAGGAGAAAGAGCACAAAGAATATGATAGTACAGCCCTGATATGGTGCCCATCACTTTCGTTCTAATTTCAATGCTAGAACTTAGTCACTTGGCCACATCTAACTGTGTACACTCTGGCTGTGTGTCCAAGAAAACAGTTTTGTTAACAACTAACAAGTCTCTGTCAAAACATGTGAATTTTAGCCTTAGACTCCATGGGGACTCAGTGAAAACAAAAATAGCTGTTATTCTCTGTATACTACTGAGGACTCTGAGAGATTATTAGGGGATGACATGATCCACTTTTTTGTTTGTTTGTTGCTTTTTCACTAAAACAAGCAATGAATTCACACAAAACATAAATCATGGAGCTGACTGTCTGATTCCTAAGCCACTGGCTGTATCATGTCAATGAGAAGTTTTAGATAAAATCTCTACTCTCAAGGAGCCTGCATGTGAAAGGTAATGTAAAACAGTAGATGCTTACTGAATCGGAGTTTACTATTTATTTCTAATTTGAAAAAGATCAACGTGTTCACTTTTTTTTTTTTTTTTTTTTTTACCAATTTAAAAACTTTGGTACTGTCTGTGGGTATTAGCTCTTACCCAAGCCCCTAGCGGTAGTTATTGGTGCTTCTTAACAAATATTGTTGGTTCTTTCCACATGCAGGCATGCAATGGAATTGCACTCCCTTGACCCCATGAAGTTAGTTGTAGCGGTGCAACTTCCCTTGGGTAATCAAATGTGGGTGGAAGCAACATGTCGTACTTTTAGGGAAAAAATTTAAGAACCAGGACATAATATGCCAGAGCCCTCTTTTCCTCTGAGGTGACTACCAGCAGCATCCGAGATGGTGGCTACTCCATCAGCCTGGGTTATGGAGCGAGGAGGCACAGTGCAGGGACCCTAGGCAACCTGCAATGAACTGACAGAATGAGCATAAAAAAGACACTTGTTGTCAGGAACCACTAAGCTTTTGCTGTTTTTGTTACCACAACATAAACTACCCACCCAAATACACCCTTCCCTGGGTATAGCAACACCTAGCAATTTAAATGCACAATCATTTATTTAGTGGAACTGTTGGCTTTAAAAAAGACAGACTCTTCTTAATGCAAAGAGATTATTCATAGACTTACAGTAGAAGCACAAATAGATTCCAAATTTATGAATTTACTTTCTGGTAGGATGGTGTTGTTCATCATGTCAGACGAACTCGAAAGCTTAGCATAATCCTGGTGATGTTCTGTCTGTGCTGTTATAAAGGCCAAGGAAGAAAACCAAACTTGGCCTCTAAAAGCACTAGACTGTAGCAGGTTGCAGAAACAGAAATACACAAGGCTTGAAGCAGTAAGAACCCAATTCATGATTGTGTGTTAAGAGAGGCAAGTGAGCAGATGGGAGTCAGAGAAAGTCTGGTGGGCCTTATAAAGCTGTGGTCCCAACAGCTGGTCTGAGTGGGAAGTGAAGGTGGAGACAGAATTTCAAGAATAGGCAGAATGAAGTCTTTTCTCTTTTGCTTTTTTTTTCTTTTTGGACCAGGCAAAACAGCAGAGTAAAGACTGAATTCAAGTCAGTTAAAGAAACCAAGAGGAGAAAGCAAGGTGCTTCAGGTATTATAAGCAGCACTGGAAACTGATCAACTGAGGCAGTTCATTCAACAGGGAGAAAGGCACTGAGGGGATTCTGTTTGGGAAAAGAGTCACAAAAACTCAAATTCTGCCACTTAGCAGGAGCAGCTCAACCACAGACTTCCCCCTCTCAGACTAGAGGAGGAACATTAAAGTTTGAGTCTAAGTAATCAGTGAAGAAGAAATAATCATAAATAGTGACCAGGTACTACTGAAGTTTAAAGGAAAGGCTCTATTAATCACTTTTAACCTTAGCATGTTTCTACCTCTTTTTCGAGGAGGGGAGAAATTGCACGTAGTGCTGGATTTGGGAGTCAGCTCTCCCTAGGTTAGAATCTTGCTCTGCTGGTGAACTTGAACAAGTTTCTCAACCTCTCTGATCCTCAGGTATTTCCTTTTTTTGCCCCCCTATAAAATGAGCATAATCATACCTCCTCATAGGATTAAACGGGATGAAATAAAGTGTTCTTGCTGGCCAGAGGAGGGACCCATACCTTTACATTGATGATAACATCCCCACCCCACCCCCACGCACATCTCTTTGCAGGAGGGGGGCCTCTGCATTTAATTGCCAGAGAAAGGATGAGGAGGAAGGAGTTTTTCAGCGCAAAGAATCCTAGGGAGAGAAGACCTTGGGGAGGATGGTCTGGGTGGGTGGGTTGAAATATCATCTGCTCCCTTGCTAGTCTAGAGGGTGGTGGGAAAAGGGAACTGAAGGAGCTGCTCATAGGAAATCTGTGCAAAAGTGGACAGCCCCCACAGTTCTGCCTTTGGTTTTGGGTGACCCAGTGAAGCCTAGAGTGGAGGTGGTGGTCTCTTCTCCTCCTGGTGCCCACCCCCATGCCTACTCTGCCATATTTGAGTTCATAGAATGGCATCCCTGAGAAAATCAGATCACAGGACAACACATGTGAACCACTGGGACTGGGACTGCTGCAGTACTCTCTCAGTACTTACGTGTTCTATTTCATTAAATCTCCCTTCAAGAGTATTCCTTTTGAAATGTGGGCTTGGTGTCTCATAAACAGATTCTAATTTCATAAAAATGATTATTACTTATCTAGAAAATGAAAGATGAGTGGGTCTTGAGGCCATCCCTAAGTGCTTTCAGCGTTCTTCTCCTGCAGCAATGTTAACAGTGGGGGACGGCTACCACAGCCTGGTGTTTTCCAAAACGCCAGTCAGTGTAGGTGCCAGGCTGGCTGCCTAAGAATTACTTGGAGGACTTGTCGAATGTGGAGATTTCCATGTTTCTACCTTGAGAAATTCAGGTTCAACAGATGTACAAGATATTCCAGAAGTGTTCTGATATTCATTACGGCTTGGGAACCGCTGTCTCAAGCATTCCATTGTCCTATGACAACTAGTGGAACTGCAGACATGAAAATAGAAAATAATCATCAAATCCTGAGGACATTATTTACAAATTTAATCCATTTCAACACAGTAAAGAGCATAAGTTATAGTTCAAGTGGTGAAGGAGGAAGAAGTCATCTACACGTCAATGTTTTGTTGACTCTTCACCTTGTTTTTATCCTTCCTGAGACCTGTTGAATAGAATGAAACTCAGTGCAACGATGCAAGTGTTAGCACTCGGGAATCGTATGTATAATATATTCTTCTGACAAGAAATTAGACCAGCTTATACAGAGACCATTTTCTTAACTCCAAAGGTAGTTTAAAGAACAACTGTTGCACATTGAGTTTCTGGTTGTTTCATAACTAATCAACTCTATTTACTGTGCAATTTTCAAAGCACTAGATATACACAGTGAGTGAGACAAAGTTCCCTACTCACAGAACCTACATTTCAGGGGAGAGAGGCACACAATACACAAATAAATAAAATAAATAGTACGCTAGATAGCTTTGAGTACTATGGAGAAAAACAAAGCAATGAAAGACAGTGGGGCATTCTAAAGAGAGGGTTGCAATTCTCACTGAGGTCGCCAAGAATGGCCCAAATTGAAACGGTAACATTGTAGCAAAGTAAAACCTGAAAGAGGTCAGGGAATAAGCTTTTTGGTCTCAGGGAGGGTACTTAGTGGGAACTTGCCTGGACTCATTGAAAAATAGCAGAGACCAGTGTGACTAAAGAGCATGTTTCTTATGTTTTTAAATTATAGTGTTTAAATACATGTTAGTTTTACTATTTATTTTTTAATTCCTGATACATTTACAAACAAAAATAAAAGTGTTTTTAATGTTTTGATAAAAACTTTGAGAGAGGTTGTGGAGCAAACATAATTTTTCCCAATGGTAATTAAGATTATTTTGTATGATTTTGGTTTGCACACCCATTTTGGGGATGTGGGGGGCAAGCTACCATGCAAAACGAGAAGTGCCTTGTACTTGAATAATATTTAAAAGATATACATTGAATTACATTTCTTATTTCATGAACTTTAGTCAAACAGTATCTCTTAACCCCTTAGGTTAGATGATTAAATCAATGCCCCTGCACTACCCTAAATCTCCATTTCCCCATTCTTTTCCTAAATTCTTCTTGTTTTACCATTAGTTTACACTTGTAAATAAAACAAAATAGTAGTTTGAATTTTGTGTGATATATTCTCAAAAATGAAAAACCAATAAAAAGATTTAATTTGAATGCTTTAATTCCTTTTTGTTTTTTGTTCTTGAGAAAAGAGCTATGACTTCATATTATAAGTATCCTTTGACTTCTTTTTGTTTATGTATATTTTCTTGATTATGCTATTACAGTTGTCCCTTTTTTTCTCCCCTTTATTCCTAACTGTACCCCCCATCCCACCATCATTCCCCCACCTTAGTTCATGTCCATGGGTCGTACATATAAGTTCTTTGGCTTCTCCATTCCTATACTACTCTTAACTTCCCCCTGTCTGTTTTGTACCTACCATTTACACTTCTTATTCCCTGTACCTTTTCCGCCACCCTCCCTCCTCCCCCTCCCCACTGATAACCCTTCATGTGATCTCCATTTCTGTGATTCTGTTCCTGTTCTAGTTGTTTGCTTAGTTTGTTTTTGTTTTAGGTTCAGTTGTTGATAGCTGTGAGTTTGTTGTTACTTTATTGTTCATATTTTTGATCATCTTCTTTTCCTTAGATAAATCCCTTTAACATTTCATATAATAAGGGCTTGGTGATGATGAACTCCTTTAACTTGACATTATCTGGGAAGCACTTTATCTGCCCCTCAGTTCTAAATGATAGCTTTGCTGGACAGAGTAATCTTGGGTGTAGATCCTTGCCTTTCATGACTTTGAATACTTCTTTCCAGCCCCTTCTTGCCTGTAAGGTTTCTTTTGAAAAATCAGCTGCTAATCTAATAGGAACTCCTTTGTAGGTGACTGTCTCCTTTTGTCTTGGTGCTTTTAGGATTCTCTCCTTATCTTTAATCTTGGGTAATGTAGTTATGATGTGCCTTGGTGTGTGCTTCCTTGGGTGCAAATTCCTTGGGATTTTCTGAGCATCCTGGACTTCCTGGAAGTCTGTTTCTTTTGCCAGATTAGGGAAGTTCTCCTTTATTATTTTTTTCAAATAAGTTTTCCATTTCTTGCTCTTCCTCTTCTCTTTCTGGCATCCCTATGATTTGGCTGTTGGAACATTTAAAGTTGTGCCAAAGGTTCCTAAGCCTCTCCTCCTTTTTTTTTTTTTTTTAATTCTTGTTTCTTCATTCTGTTCTGGATGGATATTTATTTCTTCCTTCTACTCCAAATTGTTGATTTAAGTACCGGTTTCCTTCCTATCACTGTTGGATCCCTGTACATTTTCCTTTATTCACTTTTCATAGCTTTTACTTTTTCCTCTATTTTCCTACCATAGTCAACCATTTCTGTGAGCATTCTGATTACCAGTGTTTTGAACTCTGCATCTGATATGTTGTCTATGTCTTCATCACTTAGTTTTATTTTTGGAGCTTTGATCTGTTCTTTCATTATGGCCATGTATTTTTTCATCTCCACATGCCTGTTACATAGTAAGAGGTGGAGCCTTAGGTATTTGCCAGGGTGGGGCAACCCACATCACGGAACCCCAGGTCACTGTATGTAGGGAGAGGTCAGATAGGGAACAGTGTAGCTTGCTAGGCTCTTGGCCAGCTTTCATTTACTTTCCCACTACCCACAACCAAACTGGGCCCTTCTGGGGCTGATTCCTGAGTAGGTGGGTTTGTGTACATTCTAGGACCCTGTGGGTCTCTCCAGCAAACTCTCTTGTGAAGCTGGGAGCTTCTCCTGCTGCCACAACCCTCATAGGTTTTTACAGCCAGAGGCTTTGAGACTTTATTTCCCTGCACCGGGACCCTGAGTTGCACAGTCTGTCTTGCTCCCCAGTCGTTCTTCCAGGTTATGCGCACGCAAATGTGGGACCACCCAGTCCTCCAGCTACCACCTTGCTGCAAGTCCTCTCTTCCCCGGCTGCCTGTCTCCGCCCCTCCTACCTGTCTGAATGAAGACTTCCATACAGACTTCCTTTGATTTTTCTGGCAGTTCTGGTTCTTTTTGGGTTTTAAATTTGTTGTTATCTTTCTTTGGTTGTGCGAGGAGGCAAAGTATATCTACCTGTACTTCTATCTTGGCCGGAAGTCTAATTTCTTAATTTTCTAATGTGCTCTTATAGCTTTGTAAGGGTCCAGAAATATTATGAAATATTTGCCTCTGTTATTTCAATGAAGCATTGGAAAAAAGGGAAGATAAATGCCTCTGATCAGTTACCTGAACTAGAGTTTTCATGTGAACATTAGGATCACTTTTTCCATCTAAAGTTATAGATTAATTTGAGAATAACCAACATTTTCAACAAGGGGTCCTTGGTACTATCTTGCCCATATGGTGCTGTTTAAATTCATTTATTAAAATTATATTTTATTCTGTTTTCCTCAGGAAATCAATAATATCACATTTCCATCAAAATATAACCTGAATCCAATTACTTACCAACACCATCTCTGCAACCACCCTACCCAATGGCTACTTATAATGTACCTTCAACTGGTCACTGTTGAATTATAGGAAAGTTGTTGCTTTTTTTGTAGTTTATAAATAAAAACTATGCAGAGAATTAAAATTCAAAAAGCCACTTTTTTGAATTTATAATAGTTCTAACAGGTTTTTATTTTGTTCGATTTTTTGGCTTTTCCAAAGAGAGAATCAGCACCTGTAAATGATAAAAATTTTGCCTCTTTTTTTAAATAGTTACAGATTTATTAAGGTTTTCCTCTAATCAGATAAACTGTAGTCATTTACTATTATACTAGAAAAGTATCAAGTTTATTGAGAGTTTCAAATCTATTTTTCTGTTGTTTTATGTCCCATTAAAAATGCGCATATTTCTTTTTTTACTTAATTGACTAGGGAATGTGTTTTGTAAGACTAGGGTATTCTGACCAGACTTAATGCCTTAATTTAAACAATACTCTTTATCATGTTCCTGATTTTGCTTAATTTTAACACAAAAATTATGTTGAGTTTTATTAATATTCTCTTCAGCATCTTTTAAGACTGTTTAATTTTTTTAATCCTCAAAAAAACCATTGAGGGAGAATCTATCTTTACTCTCATTTTTCAAGTGAGGACACTAGGCCCAGAGAAGTGAAATAATTTCCCAAGGTCACACAGCAAGCAAATCCAAAGCCATAATTCCAGTGTGGATCTCTCCAAGACTTCGCCCTCTTAACCACAACATGGCATTGTAGTTCTGAGTATGTACACAAACACACACATGTATATAGTTTTTATTATGTGATAAGATGCAATCCATCTGGATGCAAAGGAGCCTGGAGGGAAGAAACGAGGATTTAGGAGATTGGAAGGACAGTGTTCGTATTGAGGTTCTTTAGTGAGCAGAAGGAAATGGAACACAGAGTAATTGTCAGTGCCTATTTGTCCTGCCATGATGATTCTGGCACAGGAGTCCAGATAGAGCCAGGATGCATCTGGTCATCTTAGCTTCTCCAGTTGGAGTTTCCTCCCTGCTCACCTTGCCCGTGGTTCATGGCTTCATGCACCAGAGGGCATGGAGAATCCCTGGTGCTGATCCCATTGCTGGTAGAATTCAGATTCTAAATTGTCTCAACAGCGGTGTACTGAGATAAACAATGCCCCCCACCACCAATGTCCTCCCAGAACCTGTGAAAGTCACATTATTTGGAAATAGGGTCTTTGTAGATAGAATCAAACTAAAATGAAATCATCCTGGGTTTGGGAAACCGTACTCCAGTGACTGGTGGCCTTATAAGAAGAAAAGATTTGTACACAGACACATGCAGAAGACATATGGTCATGTGATGACAGAGGCAGAGACAGGAGTTATGAAGCCAAGAAATACCAGAGATTGCTGGCCACTACCAAAAGGTAGAAGAAGAAAGAAAAGATTCTTACCAAACCTTCAGAAAAAGCATGGCCCTGCTGGCACCTTGATCTCAGACTTCTACCGTTGCCCCAACACCACCCCACCCACTCTCACCTAGCACAGTTACACAAATCATTTTTTTTCTAAATATGGAGAAGAGTAAGTGCAACACTTCATTTTTATTTAGAGCTTAGATACTACATTTCAATAATTCTACATCTGGCTTCACTTTTTTTCCTTTTTTATTGTTTATTCTATTGTAGTTGTCTTAATTTTTTCCCCTTTTTCCCCCCTCTACCTAGCCCTCCCCCTATATTTGACTTTAGATTTTTCAAATCAAGTGCACAGACCTGCATAAGCTGGCATAAACATCCACACCATTTCAATATTCTTCCTCAAAACCTGAGGGTTGAAGTATAGAGCCGTGTCTATTCTTACACCGTGAAATGCCAGTTCTCAGAGTGCACATACAAGCCATCTTGCCATTTCTTTCATTTTCTTTCTTGGTAACTTGTCTTTGGCTCTAATGTTTTCAAGAAAAAGGAGTCTTTCCTTGAGAACTACTATTAAATGGAATTTTCTGGACCTTTCTAACTTACATGATGAAGTCTCTTTCATGTAACAAATTTGCTGTTCCTTTGTGTCCCTGATACTAGTACCCACAGAAATGGTCTTTCTTGTTTCTTCTACTGCACATTTATGAATTTCTTCTATGTACATGGTTTTCCATGTCTTTTCTTGGGATGTTAGATATCCTTGAGTTTCTGGGCTTCTCTACACGATTTTGCTCTTAGCTTCCTGTAACCCCTTTTTACACTTTACAGTATTTCCACATTTTTTGCTGTCCTTCAGTTTTGTAATGTTTCATTTTTAGCAATCATTGTTTAGTTCTTTTGAATTAATCAAGTCATTCAAGCATCCTTCAGGAGTTGCTGCCGCCTTTCAGGTAGTCTCTTCAGCTGGTGTCGCAGGATTGCTTAATTGAATCAGGGTCACTGCATTTACTTAGATTTGTTCATTATTTCCTAGCCTACATTGGGGGTGGGTATTATTGATCTTCTTTTTATCAGATGATGCTATTGTTTTACTGTTACAGTAACTAACAGGAGCACTTTGGGCCTGTATTTAACACACCATCTTCTAAGAAGTCCTCTATTATCTTTATACCTTTTGCGCCAGACGGAACTCTTGCTCTTGACATCTCTTTATTTCCTTAAGTTTCTTTTCGCATGCCAACGTCTCACTTGCAACTTTAGTTTTGTATAAAGTTTGGATAAATTCTTTGTCCTAAATAAATCATTCAGTATGATACCAACAAAAATAACATATTTACTTCTTATAGTAGCTAGCACAATATTGACTTGTCTAGTTATATCTAATATCTTAAAACTTTTCTTCTTAAAGTACCATACTTATTAAAGAAAATTTGTAAATAATATTGCATATACTTTTCTGTTATAATTATTATAAACATTTCTACATGTTATTATATAGATGTGTATAAACACACTCTCAATGGCTGGATAATAGTCTATTAAATGCAGCACCTTTCCCCCATAGCCAGATGTTTAATATGTAGAGTTGGTGTATTTTGTCCTGGTCTGTTAAGCATCTTTGCCTTTTTCTTCAGGTAATTACACCCCATCACCCACCTTCCCTTTGGAGAAATGTCTTTCCCTTCCCTCGCATGCAGTTCTGGTGGTGTTAACCTCAGTATTTCCCCTCCCACATCACCGCGCCTCCAGCCCCAGGGACAGGTGGGCACATGCCTCAGTCCTGGTTAGTCCTACTTCCTGTACTAGTTTGGACCTAGTCCCAAGGGCACTCTTGTGACTCCGGTCCTTCCCAGGTTATACTACCTGGAATGCACTTGCTGCTAGTGACAGAAAACCTAACTAACAGTGTCTGAAGCCTCCATGACATTCATCATTTCACTTACTTATAAATTCTAGACATAGGGATTTTTATGGGTTGATGTGTGTTCCCACAAGATATGTTCAAGTCCTAACACCAGTACCTGAGATTGTGACCTTATTTTGAAAATAGGGTCCTTGCAGATATAATCGAGTTAAGATGAGGTCATTAAGGTAGAGTCTAATCTAATGTGGCTGCCCTTATAAGAAGAGAAAAACCCATGTGAAGACAGAAACATGCAGGGAGAGTATCATGTAACAACAGGGGCAGAGACAGGAGTGATGCATCTGCAAGCCAAGGAAAACTAAGGATCGATGGCCAACACCAGAAGCTAGAAGAGGCAAGGAAGAATTCTCTCTACAGGTTTCAGAGGGAACCTGGCCTTGCCATAAACTTGATTTTGGATTTCTGCACTCCAAAACTGTGAGAGAATAAATTTCAGTTGTTTTAAGGCACCCAGTGTATGGTCATTTGTTAGAGCAGTCTTAGGAAATCAACACAGTGATGCATTAATATCCCAGGAGCTACACAAGAAACAAAAAGAACACCTGTCATCATTAGTATACATAGATTAACTGGTCAGTTAAGTCAGAGGGCATGTAAGCTAGTGCTCATTCATTCAAAACATTTTTTTACTAAATGCTTGCTATGTGCAAGGAATTGCAAAGTGACAAAAGGCAGTAAAGAGCAAATAATTCAGTGCACAGACTTTGCTATGATCACTATTACTATTACAGGGGCTTTTAATAAGTGTCACCATTTACTGAATATTTATTTTATTCCCAGCCCTGTGCTTGGTGCTTCAAGACACTATCTCATTCAGTCATCTTAACAATCTTGTAAAATATTACTATTGTCCTGATCTTCTCCATTTGTAACAAAAAGAAAACTGAAGCTCTCAGCCCTTCATGAAGCATTTTATGGACTGCTTGAGTTAGAGAAACTGATGAAGAGAACCCAGAGACAGCCTCTCTACCTCAGTCTTTGGAAAAAGCACAAGCAGCTCTCCCTGATATAAATGCACCAAAGACTCACACCAAGCTTGTCTGGTTGCTGTGGGCACAGCCCAGGACTTTTGGCTTCTGCATAACTCCACACCATGGGTTCTTAGTCTGTATCAATAGTCAGACATTCTCACAGGAGGACCACCCTCTACCACCAACTAGTCAATTAGTGTTTTTGAGGGTCCCACAGTTTATACTGGCATTTCTAATAAGAGCCTGAAAGTTTCCAGTCCTCGGAGACTGCATAACCCCAGACAGATTGTGGTCAACATTGTTTTAAATATGAAAGCACCAATTAGAAATATTATCTGAGGTAGAAAATGAACCAAGGATGTTCATGCTTAAGAGCTGGAGAATGCTTACTGAGCTATGAACAGACATAGCACTATAGGAGATGGCAGTTAGAGTCTCTCCAAAATGGGTCCCCTATTCTAGTAAGTTAGTTAATTAATTAATTAAACACTAAACAATAGAGGCTCTGTGAAGTACTTCCTCAACAAACAAATTTAAACAGCATTTTTCATGATTGACCTTGTATCTATCCCTTTCCTGCTCCTATTAATATCCTATAGAACAGTGTATGTAGGACATTAATTATAAAATCCTGAGTTAAAATACATTGTAAAATTTCCCAGGAGGTGCTCACATGAAATTAAGGATCAGAATAATAGTTTGCAGTATTTTAGGAAGAAGGTTTTAACCACACTTTGCAAAGTTTGGGTGAAGGCTCATTGGCCAAAGGTTGGGTACTTAATACCAAATGGATATGACCATATTCTTTTTGTTACAGAATTGTAAATAAAAAAATCATCTTGCATAGAGACGTTTTTGTATCTTCTGGTCTGGAATTTTAGCAACTCTAAGACTTTTTGAAAGAATAGCATTGTCTTTATATCCTCTAGGGCAAGGGAAATAAAGGAAAAAGCTAAACAAATGGGACCATATCAAATTAAAAGCTTCTGCGTGGCTAAAGAAAACATCATCAAAATGAAAAGGGAACCAACCATATGGGAAAACATATTTGCCAGAGATACCTCGGACAAGAGTTTGATCTCCAAAATATATAAAGAACTCATACAACTCAATGCCAGGAAGACAAACAATCCAATTAAAAAATGAGCAAAGGACCCGAACAGACACTTCTCCAAGGAGGACATACAGAGGGCCCATAGGCAATGAAACGATGCTCAGCATCACTAGCTATCAGAGATGCAAATTAAAACCACAATGAGATACAGCCTCACACCGGTCAGAATGGCCGTCATAACCAAATCAACAAACAACAAGGGCTGGAGAGGTTGTGGAGAAAAGGGAATCTCAGTATACTGTTGGTGGGAATGCAGACTGGTGAAGCCACTGTGGAAAACAGTATGGAATTTCCTCAGAAAACTAAAAATGGAACTACCTTTTGACCCAGTGATTCCACTGCTGGAATTACACCCTAAGAATTTTGAAACACCAATCCAAAAGAACCTATGCATCCTGATGTTACTAGCAGTGCTATTTATAATAGGCAAGTGCTGGAAACAGCCTAAGTGCCCATAAGTAAATGGGTGGATCAAAAAGACTGGTACATTTACACAATGGAATTCTATGCAGCAGAAAGAAAGAAGGAACTCCTACCTTTTGCAACAGCATGGGTGGAACTGGAGAGTCTTATGCTAAGTGAAATAAGCCAGGTGGTGAGAGACAAAGACCATATGATCTCACCTACCTGAGGAACCTAATCAACATAACAAACAAATGAGCAAAATAGAACCAGAGTCACAGAAACAAGGAACAGACTGACAGCGACTGGAGGGGAGGGAGTAGGGGGGAAAGGGGGAAAGGAGGGGAAAGGTCTAATCAATGAAAAGGTATAAATGATTTATGGACATGGACAACAGGGTGGGGATGGATTTTGGAAATGGGGGGCAGGGCAGGGGACAGCAACAGGAGAAAATTAGGACAACTGTAATAGGACAACAATAAAAAAAATCAGAATAGCATTTTTCCCTCAGAAAAAGGACTTTTAAGCCAGGCACATCACCATGTGGTACAGCTGTCTCACGGCCGTGGGTTTTAAGTGATGAGGCATACCCAGAGGCTTGAGATAAACACAGCACTTCTTCCCCTTCAAAAGTGAAGATATAAGTGTGAATATAGTTCAGTGGAAACCACTCAGCTAGACCTTTTGGCAAGCACAGTACTAGGTACCAGAAATAGAGGAAGGCAAAAACAGAGCCTCTGCCTTTGAGGGGCTCATAGTCACTGGGAAAGACAAGGACACGGCCAGCAAAATGAATGGGGTATAAAGGGCTGCCTGGAAGGGAACGAACCACACACGGAGTTTCAAGGGGAATTCATGGAGGATGTGTTAGTAGAGCTGAGCCCTGAAAGCTGGGTGAGATTCATCCGATAGGAGATGAGGAGAGAAGACATTCAAGAGCACAGAGGCCTAAAGGTGCTGGCAAGCCCAGAGACCAATTAGCTCTGGGACTGAGGCTCAGAGCAGCAGCTGTATGGGGTGGGGACGCAGAGTGAGAATTAGCCTGACGGGGTAGGTTGGGGCAGGCTTAAAGGCCTAGTAAAGGATCCAGATCCGCCATTGAATTGGCTATGTGACTTTTGTTCATTGTCTTTGGCTCTTCGTAGGCCTCATGCGTTCAGTTAAAAACAGTTTCTGGAGGCAGATTCTCAGACTCTAACACTTACTTGTGTGACCTTGGGCAAGATATTTAACTTCTCGTTGCTTCAGTTTCTCCAACTATAAAATGCACTGACCTTAAAGGGTGTTGAAAGGTTTAAATGTAATGATATACGTGCTTCACATAAAATAAACATAAGTCAGTGTTTGTGCTTATTTTGCTGTTGCTATTCACATTACTATTATTATCTTTGCCATCTGGAAGGATATGCTAAGATAATGTGTGATAAACAGAAAACCAGAATGCAAGTTATTACCATGCCAAATAATGCCAAATAATGTGCTCATCGCCTGTACACCAGCACCTCTGCACCAGGCCTGGCTGCTGGGCCACCACAAATGTCTCCACAGATGGTGCGGTGGCAGCTACAGGGACTCCATCCATTTAGATCAGGTTGATAGAGATGTTCTAAGTGTTGACTGGAGTATTGATCACACAGGTACATACATGCATCAAAGCCAATAAAGCTGTTCACTTACTGTCAATCTTTCTGCATTTTGTGTTTTAAATGTAGCTATTGTAAATGGCATATGGTAAGAGTTTTAAAATTTAGCCTATCTTTTAACACAAGCATTTAGACCATTTTTATTTAAATATAATTACTTATCTATTGACGAGGGAGATCTATGCATAGCCAAAAACTAGGTTTTAAATCACAGCTCAGAGTCAAAAGCACTTCCTGGCAGTTCGGACTTCTTTCAGGTCAAAGCAGTCTCGAGATTGCCCCTGCCTCTCTGGTCCAGTCCTGGCGCAGAATCATTTTACTTCAGGATGGAAAGACTTGAAATGTCCTTTCTCTCTCCATTCTACCAGTTCTCTGTCTCTTCAGGTAAAGACAGTAGTCAGGAAAATCCACTCTCTGCCCCCAGGTAAAATGCTTGGCTCAATCTATTCCTCAGAACCTCCCCTCTGCTCACAGCTGGCCGGAGGTGCTTAGCTTGGCTGATTTTCCTTAGGACAAGTTCTAAGTTTCCAAGTGGCCCCAGGTTTCTGAATACTTTTTTGAAAAGCCATTTTCTCTTACACAAAACAACACCTTAGAAAATCCAAGTGATTTATTTTTAACAGGTTGTTAAAGCGCTCTAAATCACCAATACTTGACGGCAGGGAGCGATGTAAGACTCGGCCATCGTGATCAATCAAGGTAACCGGGTTGCAGTGAGCAGGGCGCCGGACAAAGCAAGAGGCACAAATTAAGGACATTTTCTGGCCTAAGCCCCTGGTGGGCAGGGGTCCTGTCTGGCTAAATTGCTTTGTGACACACAGAAGAGAAGAAATGAGAGGGGTTTTTTTGTTGTTGTTGTTTTTTGAAATGTTAGTGATGGTTATGTGCTTGCTGTGAGCCAACCAAAGCGAGCAAAGCCTGGAGCTGTCTGGGGTATTTGACAGAAGATTTTCTTGGGGGAATGCAGGACCTAAATCCTCAAGCAGGTTGAAATCTCTTGGCAAAGGAATCGTGGAGAAAAGACTAGAATTGCCTCTGAGCTTTAAATGCCTCACATTGATTTGTTTATGATTCCTGAAAGATGCCATCAACGACTAATGGTTCCAGAAAAACAGGGGACAAATGTCTGTTTCAGAAAGGTGTGTATAAGCAGCTTCCCCAACCCAAAGCCCCAAGGAGGCCATTGTCCCTCTGCTCACCTGCCCCGGCTTCTTCCATCCAAACTGCAGTTTCCTGACTATGCTGGCATGGGTTTGAAGAGAGCTCACCAAGCAAAATAGCTGTGTGGGTCTTCCTCTCTCCTTTTCTTCTCTCCCTCTTCCCTTCTCCCTCCCTCCCTCTATTCCTCTCTCTCTCCCCTCTCCTCTCCTCTCTCTCTAAACCTTTTACACTGCAGTTGAACAAGCCCCTGGATAAAGACTTTATCCAAAAACCCCCTCTTTAAAGTTATTTCAAATTTCTCTGCAAGGCTTTCAGAAATCTGTTTGTTTGAGGGCAGAATTAGATGTGACCGGCGTTTTATTGTGACATAAAACCATATTTCTTCCCTGGAAGATTAAAAAATAAAATCGGTTAATAAGAAAAGCTGTCAGCAACAGAAAATGGCTGACATAATCCGTTTATCCTCCGAGCAATAAAGATATTGGTCCTTGGGAGTCTATCCTCTCTCTCATGTTATTTCGCCCAAAACATTATCTTCCCAGCATTCTGATGGATTAAGAAGTCATATGGGAGATAGCAGGGAAATGACAGATACAAAAAAATATATAATATCCTTTCATTTCCCCTCCTCCCTCCACACTCACTCATATTCTCCCTCTCTCTTTCTCCCTCCCCCCACCCAAAACACACACACACTTTATTTTTTCTCTTTTCCCTCTCCCTGACACCCTCCCATTTTTCTCGCCCTTTGGAAAAGAAATAGATCTTTTACCCTCAGTTCCAATACTCAGATAATCCTAATAGGGGCGATGATGCAAAGTGGCACCGAAGTCAATGCTTGCTCTACGTGTGTGTGCGTGTGTGTATGTCACTTGCACATATCTACATAGACACAGATCGCCAGGTGAAGAGATGGACCCTTGATAAGGGTGTCAAACACCTAGAGAGAAAGAGAGTTAAGTGTACTGAGCCACATCACTAGATTTTTAATCTAGGATTTCTGACAACAGCATAAATTTCAGAAACAAGGCTGAAGGCAGCACAGTGAAAGGAAACAAAAGGAGCTTTGGGGAGACAACAACTAAAATATTCTTTGTGTTTTAGGGTATTAAGAAAAACCACTTAAAATAAAAAGCATAGTGTGACCAAACTTGTTTTCCTCTTGTCTCAATTAATGCACAAATCACCATCAGTTCTCGTATGCATGCAGATTATTTGGGGGGAAAGATTCTTGAGATCACCCTTGAGAACCCACAGGACGTTTTTAAATTGCTTTACAAATAATCCTAGAACCTCTTCCTGGGATTTGAAGCAGGGATAACAGGGTGCAAACAGAAACTAAGCAATGTTTCCGAAATGCATCCTTTCATTGGGATCGTTACTTACCCTCTTTTCCGCCTGAGTCTCATCACTCTCCTTTCTCTTGGGTAAAAAACCAGCAGTTTGGTCAATCGCACGAATTTTTTCCACTTCCCTTGGGTAAAAGACCAGCAGTTTGGTCAGTCGTACCAATTTTTTCAGACAGCTAAATGTTTAGAATCCCTAGTTGTGTTTCATGGGAATTTGACCAAATGAGTTTGCTACTGACATGTATGCTCTCTTAGGCAAGACGATGGAAAGCTATAGAACCAATAAATACCAGGAGGAGACAGTGAGCCCAGTAAATGGTTGTAAAATGGAGGACTTCTGGAAATGGCTTTCAGTGTGTTCCTGAAAGTGGACTACTACATATACATATATGTACATACACACATATATTTCAATAAGTAAATATCACCTAAAATATACCACTCAATTATTAAGTTTACCACTCCATCTTCACTTTAGTTACCAAATACAAAATAATAACATTTACCATTTTTCTAATAGCTAATCCTCACGTGTGTCTGACTGCGGCATCCTCACGTGAGTGCAGTAATGAGAACAGGGGAGGTTAAGAATTAGAGAGGAGGTGAGTCGAGGGAGGACCATGTGGTTTGGGGATTCCACTCCATAAATTACCTTTTCCCCCCAAAGCATATGACTATTTGTAAATGATATAATAGAAATACCATCAGGGTTCCAAGGAGGAAATAATTTTGATATCTTTCAATTCATATACTTCTATCTATTCACATCTCTCTACAAATGTCTTTTGGGATTATAACTTTATGTACATTTTTAAAGCCAGTTGCTATAGAAGACTTTAATTGCATTGTACAAGATCACTCCCATAAAAAATGATGTTACCCACTCAAGACCAGCGTACACATTTTATTACAGCAAACCCTATTTATTTAAGTAGCCATAAAACCAGATGTTAAATAAATATCTACAGCAATTAAAAATGGAATAAATTCATAAACCACATTTACTTGAAGCAAAAAGCTTAATTGAAGAAATGGCTGTTCCTCAATTAAAGTTTTTTAGGAAATAAAAGCTGTTTGAATTTTAAGTATTTGAATGCTACAGCATAAAGCTGACTGCCTAAAATATTTCTACGTGATAGTATTAATGATAAAAACTAAAATTCTGAATTAAATTAATTTCTTGTTTGACAATTGACCATGCCTAAAACACAATTCATTTATTACTTCATTGAGTATGTTATTGTCATTGTATTAAGCCAGGCATCATAAATCATTCTAATACAAGGTTTAATATGGCCATAAGCCACAGCTAGAAATTGACTAGGAATTAACTTGGAGTTGATTACGATCCCTGGATTATACATTTTGCCTATAATATTTGTTCATTCTTCTTTTAACAAACATTTATTGAGTACGCACTGAACCAGGTGCTATGCTAGTCACTGGGGATCAGCAAGCAAATAGTACAAGCTCATTGCCCTCTGGAATGCCAGTCTGGCAGGCAAGGCAGACCAGAAACAGGCAGCAGCACCTCGGGTGTGGCGCGTGCTCTGATAGAGGAGGCGGAGGGCTGGGACCACACTGCTAATCCCACCGAGACTGGGCTCCAGCCCAGGCCAGGGGAAGTGCCGCGGCAGTCCCTTCCTTACACAGCACTGGCCTGGCCTGTGCCCAGCATCATCCTGATTCTGGGAGACAGATGCCAGTGTCTCATTCCCAGAGCCCTTCCAGGACTTCTCTGCAGGGGAATTTAGGGGAGTCTTGGTGGAGAACACATACTGCACATATTCTCTGTTATGGGTTACCTGCCTATCACCCCTCTAATCTTGTAGCCCTAAAATAATCATAAAGTGTAAAATTGGACAGGTCCAACATAAATATGGATATTTTCTCCTAAGGCACTTTAAACATTGAAGGCTTGCCAGATGATTTTTATTACAATGATTTCAAAAGTTGAGACATTTCTAATATTCATGTTATCTCCATCATAGCATTGAGAACACCTTATGGAAATTCTGAGTGACCTGTTTGTCTCCCCATGGCCTTGTGAGGTCCTTGAGAACTAGGATGGCTCACGGTGTGTGGCCAATAAATGTCTGTCAAATTCAATCAAATGGAAATATTTTCTAGGTATTGGAAATTATGTCATCAATGTTGAAAATAATTCAGTTGCTTAATGACAAAGAGTTGAGCTTTTTTTTTCCCAATGAGTTGTCACAACAAAATTTCTAGGTACTTGATCTATATAATTCTTGATTTGGTCATGGAGTGGGTTGTTTTATTTAAGGTATTCAGTTTTACAGAAGAATACCCAAAATACTTTATTTGGGTTACAAATTTTGAAAAGAAATTTTAGAATATAATTCACTTTACACTAAAACTAAATGGAGAGGATTGAATTGTTGATTCAGGAAGCAGATCACTGTGAAGATCAAGTATCGCTTGCTTAGAGGGTGCAAATGGCAGTTAACAGCATTCTTTCAGTGACTTGTTGCTGGGGTGAGAGTCTATTTTAAAACGAACCCCTAGATTTGCACAGGCCTACCTGTACTCTTCTGGGAGCTGGTTGGTGATTTGTTTTCTTAGGGAATTTCCTGGTTGTATGAATTTGATCAAGCACACATAGTAGTTTAGGGTATATATGTATATGTGTGTGGTTTATTAAAAATTACTATGGCTAAAAATTCTACTAAGCACTCATTAGTCCTAGCAACAATGCTCTGAGCTGGGTACCATTATTATGCCAATTTACAAATAAACTGTGATGTATAGTTCATTTGTTCAAGGTACAAAACTAGGACATTGCAGAGCCAAAGCTGGGATGCCTATCTGCTTGACTTCCATGTACTTCCTCTTAATTCCTATTCCATACTGCCTCCACTGAGCTGATTTACAGAACTGTTGGGTAAACCATGCAGAATGTAACAGGTTCTTCCTGGTTCTCCCAACTTGAGAGGAAAATTGGGAGTACAATTCTCAGAGTCTTCTCTAAGTGATTTTGCCTCAGTTTTTCCTCATCTGGATCTTTCAGAGTCCTTGTCATTCACTTTCCCTGCTGACCTGCCAGTGCCCCCACACCCCATGTGTGCGAGTCTAGGGTCAGGCAAAGGTCAGTCTTTACCATCTAGTCAGTCAGTAAGGACTTGCCATATGCTTCACTCTGTGCTATGAGTGTTTAGAAAAAGTCTAAGTAAGATGCAGTTCCAGAAAAACTCTAGATCACAGAAATAAAAGCCAAAATGAGATCATGTGCCTTGTTCCACCATTTTTTATTTAGTAGCAGCAAGGGCTTGTAGTGGTCTCTTTGGTCTACCCTCACTCTACACCCAAAGTTTATAAATGTCCTGGAACAGGAAGCTATACAGAAGGCGTCCCTCCCCGTCAGCTGGCTTGCTGAGGGAGCCCTTCGGTTACAACCAGTCCCTTGGTCAACTTTCTGAACAGTGTTGCCTGAAGCGTTGTACATTGCTGTGCTGCCCTGTCAGTGATGCTCTGATTATCATCATGTTCACTCGCCTTGTAAGTTACTTATCAGAGAGCTGCTTAGGGACCTTTCATTCATCCTTAATTGGAAATAAATTAGCAGTAGTGGATAAGATAGCAGAATGAATGTAGGGCGCTATGGGGTGCGGCTTTAGAGTACCAAGGAGGCTCTTCTCATGTATAAACCTGGAGCATTCTGTGACTATCTTCCCCACCCCTGGAGGAATCACACCCATTGAAGGCAGATCTGAAGGATGGGGAGGGGAAAGCCATCTTTTCAAGTCAAATTACACAGATGTACATCATTTTTTTTAAAGACCATGTAGTATTTCATACTATGTTTGAGGGCTAATTACATGTGTTAACTTGACTGGGCCATGGGGGGTGCCCAGATATTTGGTCAAACATTATTCTGAGTGTGTCTTGGAGGGCATTTCAGGATATGATTCACATTTGAATCAGTAGACTGAGTAAAGAAAATTGCCTTCCTGATGTGAGTGGGCCCCATTCCATCAGGTGAAGGCCTGAATAGAACAAAACGGCAGAGTGAGAGGGAACTCCACCTATGTGACTGCCTTTGAGCTGAGGCATCAATTTTTTTCCCATCTTTTATGAGTCTCAACCTGCTGGATTCCAGAGGAACTACAGCAGCAGCTCTCCTGGGCCTCCAGTTTGTTGACTGCAGATCTTGGGACTTGTCAGCCTCTTTAATCGCATGAGCCAATTCCTTATAATAAACCTAGAAGTAAAGAGATTTATACTGGCTCTGCTTCTCTGAAGAACTCTGATGAGTACAGTATGGGTAGGCCATCAGTTCTTTGACTGCTCCCCGATTATACTTCATTTATATTGTTTTCAGTTTGCCTACTTTAAATAATGCTAAATCTATGTTCCTGAAATAGGTTTATTTCTACAGGAGAGAGTCCCAGGAGCAGAATAGCTGGGACAAAATATAAATATTTAAACTTTTACCTTTTGATCTCTATATTGCAAATTTATCTTCCAAAAAGGCTTTTCTAGCTTTTCTCACCAATACTATATTACAGAGGCTACTTGTCTGTACCCTCATGCACGCTGGATATTAAGAATATTTTTAATTTGATAATCAGGAGAGTAAAAAAATGCCACGCCATTATTACTTTAAATTGCATTTACTTGCTTAATTTGCATTTACTAAATTATGAATGATGTTGAGGTTTTTTTTCATGTCTTCATTGAGCATGTGGATTTATTGTTCTGTGAAATACTTTACCCATTTTTCTATTAGGTCATTTGCCTTTTTCTTGCTGATCAGTAGTTGTTCTTTATATACCGTTAGCATTAATCTTGTATTTGTTATATAAGTTGCAAATATTTGCTCCCACTCTGTCACTTGTGTTATTATTATTTACGACATCTTCGTAGTGGGAGGGTCACAGAGGAGTGGCTGTCTGCTCTGGAATCAGACAACCTAAGTTCAAACCTTACTTCTACAACTTACTGGCTATATAACCTTGAGAAAATCACTAAGACTTAGCTTGCCCTCTTAAAGTAGGGATTAAAGAAGTACCCAAATTGTTTGAATTATTGTGAGCATTAAATGAGCACATTTTCTAGCACCTTGAAAGTGCTCAGTTAATGGTAACTCTTATGAGATTTATGATTACATGTCATATTAAAGAGTGCATTTCAATGTAGTCACAGCTGTTGAACATGAGTTATATATCACATAGAATATCTTTGGTTGAAATAAACAGAAAACCAAACTAAAATCTCAAAATAGCAAAGATATATTACTTCAAATAGAAGAAGTCCATAAGTAGGGCAGCTCCAGGGTTGGTTAATTCAAGTGGTTCAACAATATTGGAGAAAGCCTGGGGATTTTTCCCTTCTCCATCCTCAACATGCTGTTCTGGCCCACAGGTGAGTTTCCCTGACAGGCACGTCAGCTTTCTCGTCACTTTTGTAAACAACATCAGTTGAGGAAGAGACACAATTTCTCCCTCATCGAGAAAATCTTTCTCAAAAAGCTCTCTAACTCCACTCCTCATGTCTAATTGGCCAGAACTTGGTCACATGCCCATCTCCAAAACACTTACTAATGGGGGGAATGTGATTAAATTATTGCCATAGATAAATTAGGACTTATCTCTGAAACATGTAGAGGAAGAATGGGTATGAAAAAAAATGAAAAGTTAGCTACAATATCACTATCAGTATTAAGTACATAAAAAAGCACTTAAATAAAGAGCATTTTTAAAAAGATAGTTTAGTTTTCTCTCATTTGAACATAGACAGAGGCAGGCAATCAGCACTGGTGCAGCGACACCTTCTAGGTTCCTACTCTACCATATTCAGCTCTAACTTCAGTTTTCAAGGCTGCCCCATGGTCCAGAATGGCTGCTGGAGCTCTAGTCCTCACATCCATGCTCCACTCAGGAAGAAAGAGGAGAAGGAAAAATGCTGCCACTTTTAATTGAGTCAATCCCTTTTAAGAGATTTTTTTCCAAAAGCCCCACCTAACGACAACAAATATTGAATTGTCTACTTCTAGCTTTAAAGGAAGCTGAGAACTAATCTTTTAACTGGGCATATGGCTATTGGCACTAATATTTACATTGTACAGAAAAGTGAAATGGGAAGAACGAATATAGGATAAACAAGTATCAGTATCTGTCATAGCCAGCAAAGAAAAGCACAATGGCTTTTGGGTGGGCAATGAAAACATTCTGCTTTACTTTTCCTTCGTTATTTGTTAAGGATATCTTTCCACATCTATGTGTTAAGCATTTCATCCTTTTTCTAGTGTGCCTGCCTTTATCATAGAAACTGAGAAGCTAAAAACTACATTCCTTAGACTCCTTTGCAACTTGAATTACAGGAATGATTTAGATTCTGCCAATTAGATGTCCTCATAGAAGATTTGGAACCTGGGTTGCCTGGTTACTACATTTATGAGTATCAATACATAGGCACAGACACCCATCTGTCCACAGAAGCGTTAGAGGTAGTTCCCTTCTCTGCATGTCACAGCTCAGATGGTGAATTCCTGGAGTGGAGTCCCCCGAGCACAAGAGAAGCTTCCCAGTTCTGGGTGTTCTTTCAGAAGAACAAACTTAGATCCTCCCTAGCCATTCCTTTCATAGATTTTGGAAGAAATTAATCCTCTACACTAAATCTTTTTGTGCTTAAAATAATTAGTTATCAAGAAGGGGTTGGAAAGAAGTATTCCAAGTCATGAAAGGCAAGGACCTACATCCAAGAATACTCTATCCAGCAAAGCTATCATTTAGAATGGGTGGGCAGATAAAGTGCTTCTCAGATAAGTTCAAGTTCAAGGAGTTCATCATCACCAAGCCCTTATTATATGAAATGTTAAAGGGATTTACCTAAGAAAAAGAAGATGATCAAAACTATGAACAATAAAGTGACAACAAACACACAACTATCAACAACCAAATCTAAAAAAAACAAAAACTAACAAAGCAAGCAACTAGAACAGGAACAGAATCACAGAAATAGAGATCACATGGAAGGTTATCAGTGGGGAGTGGGAGGGGGAGGGAGGGGGAAAAGGTACAGGGAATAAGAAGCAAAAATGGTAGGTACAAAACAGACAGGGGGAGGTTAAGAATAGTATAGGAAATGGTGAAGCCAAAGAACTTATATGTACGACCCATGGACATGAACTAAGGGTGGGAGGAATGTGGGTGGGAGGGGGGTACAAGGCAGCAGGGAATAAAAGGGAGAAAAAAATGGGACAACTGTAATAGAATAATCAATAAAATATATTAAAAAATAACTAGTATCATCTCCACTTTTTACAATGGAACCCTATGCTATAACATTTGAAGATTTTTAAATGTTTTCATATATGTACTTTTGAAACCTTAATTTTTTTGTTTTTGATGTGTGTTTATTTCTTCTAGAATTAACTTTGATTATTGTGTGAGGGAGTAATCTAACTTAAAAAAATTAATAATCAATTGTCCCAACCCCATTTAATAGTCTGTTCTTCTTACACTCTTTAAGTGACATATTATCATACACTAACTTCTCTTATAAAAGGGGTCTGATAAATTGAAGGAATATTACTGTATTAGAATAAAAGTATAGTGGTAAGTACTGAAATATGTATGATTGCATTTGCACGAAAAGTTTTTCAAAAGGGAAATCATGTTTTTGGGCAGGCCTGCTTCCAATAACTCTGTGCAATTGTCCTGATACAGTTAATGGGCAGAAGTAAATAAAGGGGGAAAGACCACGTGTTGCCATGTACTTTCAGGCACAGCAGACTAAGCCAAAAGCAGGCAATGTCTAGGGAAATGTCCACTCTTAGGTTCCTTGATTAGAGACACCCTTCTTCACAATAAGGACACTGAAATATTAAGTGAACACTAATGCACTAATGAAGGACCAATTTCCATATAGTTTAGTCTCTTTCACCTTGGGGAAAGTACTAGACACATTTGGGTTGGATGGTAAATAAAGAAAGAATTTATAAGTGGATGAACTTTGGTGATGTTTAAATGTCTGGGATACTGCCCGTACCTACTATTCTCCCTCTGACTTTGTCAGTATCTCCAAATTCACATGTTGCCTCATCTGTTCTCTCTACCAGTATTTCTGCAAGGAATACAACAGAACTCATGCTCCCCATAGCCTGTGTACACTGGACTGACATTTTAGCAATTGCATCCTGTTTATATTACTTCATCTTCTTGCTGCTGAGAAGGGGTTCAAGTTTAATCCAAGGCTCTTAGAAGGGCTACAAAAGGCTATTAATTATAATGTCTCTTAGTTTATTGCTGCATTCTTTTATTAAGTTGTCTATTTGAGTACCAACATCAAAATGTTTAAGTTGCTATGACATTATAAAATGTGTTAATATCTGGTAGGCAAAAACTCCTTCATTGTTCTCCTTAATTCATTTCTTGGTTCCTTCATGTGCATTTTCTGTGCTAGGCAAACTTTAGATTCATCCTTTCGAAATTCACAAAATATCATTTTGGGCATTTGATTGACATTTATTTGCATTTACAAATTAAATTTCTGGAGAATTGCCATCTTTACAATTTCAAGTCTCTGCTTTCAAATCATAGTATGTCTCTATTCAACATTTCCTTTCCCCTATTTTTAATTGGGTTATTCACTTTTTCATTACTGAGTTTTATTGTTATTGATACTTATATATTCTGGATACTATACTCATCAGATATGATTTGCAAATACTTTCTTTTATTTTGTGGGTTATTTTTAAATTTACTTGATAATACCCTCTGAAGCCTAAGTTTTTAATTTTGGTGAAATTCTATTTATCTATTTTTTTTTCAGTTGCTTGTGCTTTTGTTTCAGAAATCATTGCTTATTCCTTGGTCACAAGGGTTTATACCTATGATTTCTTTTAAAAGTCTTATAGTTTCAGCCTGGCTGGTGTAGCTCAGTGGATTGAACATGGGCTGGGAACCAAAAGGTCCTGGTTCGATTCCCAGTCGGGGCACATGCCTGGGTTGCGGGCCAGGTCCCCAGTGAGGGCCATGTGAGAGGCAACCACACATTGCTCTTTCTCCCTCCCTTCTCCTCTCTCTAAAAATAAATAAATAAAATATTTAAAAAGTCTTATAGTTTCAGCTCTTACATTTAGATCTTTGATCCACTTTTAGTTGATTTTTTATATGTGGTGTGAGGTAGTGGTCCAATGTCATTCTTTTGCATGTGACTATCCAGTTGTCTCAGCAACATTTGTTGAAAGACTGTTTTTGTCTATTGAAATTTCTCAGCACTTTTGCTGAAAATCAACTGACCACAGATATCATGGATTTTTTTCCTGGACTTTCAATACCTTTCCATTTAGCTATGTGTCTAGTCTCAGGCAGTACTACATTGTCTTGATTACTGTAGCTTCGTAGTAAATTTTGAAACCAGGAAGTATGAGTCCTACAACTTTGTTCTCTTTCACTATTTTTTGGCTAATCTGGATCCATTTCATTTCCATGTGAATTTTAGGCTTAGCTTATGTATCTCTTTAAAGAACTTAGCTGTGAGTTTTATAGAGATTGTACTGAACATTTATATCAATTTGGAGAATATTAGCACCTTAACAATAATAAATCTTCCAATCCATAAATATAGAATGTCTTTCCATTTACTTAAGTCTTCTTTTAACAATGTTCTATAGTTTTCAAAGTATAAGTTGTACACTTCTTTTGTTAAATTAATGTTAAGTATTTTATTGTAAATGAAATTGTTTTCTTAATGTTATTTTTGTTCATTACTATTGTACAGAAATATAGTTGATCTATGTGTATTGATGTACTCTGTAGCCTTACTGAACTCATTTATTAGTTCTAGTAGTAGGTTTTTTAGGACACTTTAGGGCTTTCTATATATAAGATCTTGCCATCTGCAAATTGAGATAGTTTTATTTCTTTCCAATCTGGATGCCTTTTCCTTCTTTTTCTTGAACTGACTAAAACTTTCAGTATAATATTGAATAGAAATAATGACAATGGACATCTTTGTTTCATTTATGATTTTAGAGGAAAACATTCAACTTTCACATTAAGTATGATGCTTTTAAAGATTATATTTGTATAGTATGTTGTATCAGTCGGTTTTCAGATGTTAAACCAACCATGTACTCCTGAGATAAATCTTACTTGGTAGTGTACAATGTTTTTTACATATATCTGGATTCGACTTGAAAGCATTTTGTTGAGGGGATTTGCATCTATATTCAAAAATATTGATATGTAGTTTTCTTTTCTTGTGATATATTTGTCTTTTTTTTTTTTTTATCAGAGTTATCCTGTTTTCATAGAGTAAGTTGGAATGTGTTCCCACCTTTTCTATTCTTTGGAAAATTTAGGAAAATTTTGATATTAATTCTTCTTTCAAGGTTTGGTATAATTGCCCTGTGAAACACCTGGATTTTGTGTGCGTGTGAGAAGTAGTACTTTTTAAATTTCTCATTCAATCTCTTTCCTTGTTATAGATTTATTCATATTTTTTATTTCTTCTTGAGTTTGTACCTTTCTGGAAGTTTCCTATTTCATCTAAGTTATCTAATTTGTATCATACAGTTGTTTATAGTAGACTCATAATTCTTTTTATTTCTGTAAGTCAGTAGTAATATCCCCTCTTTCATTCTTGATTTTAGTGACCTGAGACTTACCTCTCCTTTTCCTGGTTACTTTGCTCCTCTTTTTTCAGTGTCTTAAGATAGCAGGTTAAATTTTTAAATTAAGATCTTTTTTCTTTTTTAATGTACTCATATACTTTTGTGTAATTAATTTTAAGTCTAATTTAACTGTCATCAAAAGACAGATTCTCTATGATTTCAATCTTTTGAAAATTGTTGAGGCTTGCTTTGGCCCAACATACAGTCAATTTTTATAAATATTCCATAGGTGATTTAAAAATATGAGGGGGACACACAAAGTGGAATTATCTTCTGGAGGGTGGGCCCATTGTAGTGCAGGCGTCTCCTGCTAGGGAATGCTCTGGAAACCCATCCGTATCAGTGTATCAGCTAGCTTTCTTGTGAGAGGCTGCATTCAACTTCAGTGGATTTTTGTGAAGACTCTTTCAACACCTTTGCCCATTTCATAATGGGAGATTTAGGAGTGCACCGCCCACACCACAGCGAGTGTTTGGTGGTTTTTAACCAAAACACAGCATGACCCCCATGCTCCACCTTCCCTATTCACCCAATCTCACCCTGAGTGACTTATCCTTTTTTTGTTTCCCTGAATGAAAAAAGTGCTTAAAAGAAAATGTTTTGACCAAAAAAAAAAAAAAAAAGGCAGATGCACCAAAAGGTATTAAAATCGACAAGTTCAAAAAACTGTTTTGACCAGTGGAAAAAAGTCTCAATAGGTGTATTTATCAAATGGAGAACACTTTGAAAGTGACTGAAATTTAAAGATGTAAGAATAAATACACAAATTTTTATCTCTAAATTCTGGGATTTTTGGCCCTCACATATCTATCTGTAGACAGTGACTAGAATACCCTCACATGTTCATATTTCCTGTAACTTTACTGATCTTTTGGACTGTTTTTTTAAATCAGTCACTTGGAGATACAGAATAATCACCCATAATGATCATGGACTTATCCAATTCTCCTTATAGTTGCATAAATATTTGCATGTTTTGATTCCATCTTATTAAGTGTACATAAATTTATAATTATTATATATTTATTATGAGTTAAACATTTTATTATAACGTGATCTTTATCTTCAGTAATAATTTTTTGCCTAAGGTCTACTTTATCTGATATTAATAGCTTTCTTTTAATTAATGTTTTCTTTTACCTTCAATGTTTTTTATCTTTATGTTTTTATGTGTTCTTTATAAATAGAAAACACAGGAGTTTTATTTTTTATTCAGTCTAAAAATCTCTCCATTAAAGCATTTAGTCTATTTCATTTTAATGTAATTATTGATATGTTCAGGTTAAACTTATCATAACTGTTCTATTTCTTTTTCTTACCCTCTTCTGCCTTTAGAAATAGTTTGAGTGTTTTATATGATTCCACTTTCCCCACTATTATCTTGGAAATTATGCACCACTATACTATTAAAATGATAATGCTAGAAACTACCATATGCATCCTTTACTCATAAGTATTACTATTAATTGGTGTTACACTCTTTACCCAGGCAATACAAAGTCATTAGAACTCTTTAGCTATAGTTACATACCCTCCCTGACTTTTATACCATTGTTTTCATGCATTTTAGTGTTCTATATATTTTAAACCTAATAACACATTACAATTGTTTCATATAGTCAGTGTTCACTTCTATTCACCTACATCATTTTCACTGCACTTCATTCTTCCTTTATCTCCATACTTCCATCATTTTCTTTCTACCTGAAGAACATTTTCCTGCTGGGTTTCCTGGTAACAAATTCTCAATTTTGGTCGAACATCTTTATTTCACTTTCATTCTCAAAAGATATTTGTTAGATATAGAATTATAGGTTGACATTTGTTTTATTTCACACTTTGATATCATTTCACTGTCTTCTGATTTCAATTGTTTCTATTAAGTGGTTACCTGTCAGTCTAATTTTTTTCCTTTGAAAATCATCCATGTTTTTTTCCCCTCTGACAGCTTGTGAATTTTTTGAATTTTTTGTGTGTGTTTGGATTTAAGTAGTTAATTCAGGTTTTTTTCTTTAAGATTTTATTTACTTATTTTTAGAGAGAGGGGAAGGGAGGGAGATAGAGAGGGAGAGAAACAGCAATGTATGGTTGCCTCTCACATGGACCTCACTGGGGACCTGGCCTGCAACACAGGCATGTGCCCTGACTGGGAATCGAACCAGGACCCTTTGGTTCCCAGTCCGCACTCAATCCACTGAGCTACACCAGCCAGGGAAATCTGGTTCAATATTTTGCAAAGCATCTTAAACCTGTGGTTCAATGTCACTCGTGTGTTTTGGCAAGCTCTCTTTTATTGCCATTTTCTGACCTACTCTGTCTCTGACTCCAATTATACATATATTAGAACGTCTCCCTATATTGTCTATCTCCCTTATAATCTATATATGCTACAGTGTGGTCCCTGTGTGTTTCACTAGTGCTGCCTGCTTCTAATGTATCTCTAGTCTGCTAATTCTCTCTTAGATGTGTGTAGTCTAATAGTAAACCTGTTCAATGAGTTCTTTAATTTGATTATTAAACTTGGCAGTGCTATTAAAAAAATTCATATGGAATGGTTTTCAGTTCCTGGTGAAAAACAAATATGAATCTTGCTTTTTATCTCCTTGAGCCTACTAAATAGCTGCCTCAAGTTCTATGTTTGGTAATTTCAATTATGAGCCAGGCACTGCACCCCGTACCTACATTACCTCACAACCTACCTAATGGATTTTTTTAATAGCAGAAGAAACTGAGTCTCATATACATAGTTTCTAAACAGTAAAGCCAAGAAGCAAACTCAAGTGTTCCAAGCCTCACAATGTATAGTGTTAACTGCCTCATCACAAAGCTATGAAGTCTCAGATATCCGACTAAACCAAAGTTCAAAAATTACAAAGTTAATTTATTCCTCAACCAGAGCGAGATTTTTCTGTTCTTGTGATTGATTTTCTATCAAACCCCATCACAACACTCAATGTGAATTTGTTTTCTTTTTTATACACTTCCCCACATTTTTTATTCCATCATTCATCAATCAATGAGCATTTTTGAGCATCTATCACACTGTTCTAGACCCTGAAGATACATGAGAAATAAGGGACACGTTGTTCCTGTCTCATGAAACTTTCATCCCAGTGAAAGATAACAAAAAGTAAACATGTAAGCAAATACACAATTTCAGGTAGTAATGAAGTCATATGAATAAAATAGTCAATATAGGAGACTGGGATATTGAAGGTTCACTTTAGCTAAGTGGTCAGGGTAAACTCTCAGAGGAGGTGACATATGAGCTACAACCTGAGTGAGAAGAGTATTTTAGGCAGAAAGAAGAAGTGTAAGGGCCCACATCTGAAAGATCCTTGGTGTATTTCAGGGCAGAAGAAAACTGGGTTACAGCTGGAACCTTATGAATGAAGAGGGTAGTGGTAAAACATGAGATAGAAAAGTTGGCAGGGATGGGAACCTGGGAACAATGAGATAATTGAGATAAAAATTAATGGTTGCAAATTTCACTTTGAGCTCTAAGAAAGGAACTGTGACCAGATTTACCCTTTTGCCACAAACCATTAGAAAGCTGAACAAATTTAAGGAAGTACTGTTTTCAGACTTGGGGAATCAGCAGTGCAGAATTGTGATCCATGTGAGAAAGAAAACAAGGTGACTATGATCACCCCAATTCTTGGCCTGAAAATACATTCCACAACATAAAGCAGCAAAGGAAATCCCAAGCTGGGCACATGGGCTCTCTGGGTGGAGGAAATAAATAGGAGCTCAGGGAGGCTGAGGTAGCTGAAGTTACAGGGCAGAGCTTCAGAAGTGAGAGAGCTATTTAACAAAAGAATTCCAGAAATCTCCATAGGGGCCTTCTCTTAAAAAATACATTTTTAATAGTCCCCCCACTCCCCCAGTTGATACTGTGTGCACACTAAAATTTGAGAATCACTATTCTAGAGATTTAAGAAGCCAGAAGACTGAAGAAACAGATGTAATGTCCTTAAGAGAATAGACTGCATTTCTTATTACCACCTGAGGTGGTGGTGAATTTCACTACTGCAAATACACACTGAGTTCTCCATTTTAGCAGAAGACAAAAGGGGTTTGGAAAGTCTGTTGACTTGTAAGTGAGCGTGAAGATTTCACAGGGTAGACCAGACAGTCTCACAGGGAGCACTTCGGGACTCTCTCCGGTTCCGTTATCAAAACCTTCACTCTGATTTCTCTCCTAAGCCTAGAACACATGCTCGTTGGGGCAGATTTTTGCACTCCCCAGGTGTGGGTGCATGTTTGTTTGCTGTTGGTCGCATGAGTGATTAAATAAATGAACTAATTATACCAGTGAGAACAGGATCTCAGAAGAAGTTATTTCCATCTCCACTCTGATAAGGTTGAGTAAGGAAATCAGCCTTACCAACTTCTTGTCTTTGGGAACTCCCCAAGGGCCTCTGATGGTTCATCATTCACTCCTTCTAGCCAGCCCTGGTCAAGGTAGACAATGACCGTCTATTAGCCGTGACCTAATGCCACACCCTAGGGCAGGGGAGTAAAGCTGAGAAATTTTGCTTTGCTGTCCCTGTGCTAAGGACCCAGGATCCTGTCAAGTTTGGGGATCAAGTTTGGTTTTGAAAAGAGCGAAAAGAATGACATAATTTAAAAATCAAAGAAATTCATTTTAGTAGTAAAAGGTTAACAGCCTTTAGGAGGAACAATTTTTAATCACCCTTGTCTAGACTCTATCACTGGAATCACCAGCCTCCGAGTGAAATATGGCCCAACTGCCGCCACCAAACAGCTCCTAAAGACTGTTGTATTTAATCATGTCTGTGCACCACTTATGGATTTTCATTATGATTCCTGATGCTGTTGCGCTGGGTAAAATATTAATATCCATAGTAATGATGCATGAAGCTTGGAGTGTAATTTCTTCACTCTTCTTGTCTGATATTAAATTGTTACCACTTTATCATTTGTGTAGAACTGCACGTTTCAATTAATCTTTCCATATCAGCAGCCCTGATTAATATAGATCATGATTCATAAGCTTATCGTCACTATAGTTTTAACAGATCATTTATAAAGATCTTAAATTTCAGGGTCTGGGAGGTGCAGCTGCTGTGTCCAATGTGCCTCTTTATTCTCTGTTCCAACAGTGCTGCTATACACTGGCTGTCATCTCCTGTTGAATAATTAATTTCAGGAAACCAAAAATGTCCAAGGGGAAGAAAAAAAAATAGAATGAGGTGACTGGAGATTGGCAGGGCACTGGACAATGTTTGTTCACCTTTCCATGCCCAGCCTGATGTTGCCTGTTCTTCAATGGTGGAACTGCTGCTCTGGGGGATTAACCACAGGTGTGTATGGGCTTCTGCCCATGACAGCGGGCAGTCTCAGCCAGCGCCAACATCCCAGGACAGTTGTTGAGGTTTGATGGAGCGCTGGATAACATCCCAGGCAGCTGCTGTTGCTCACATGAATCTACAGACCTCATCAGGCCTGGCATGGTGCCTGGGGCCTATGCTCACCCTGGAATACACAGAGTAAGCCATGCACTCAGGGTAGGGTAGGAATGAGCTGCGGGATTCATGAGAGGTTTTCAAACATAGTTATTTACATCAGAACCACTCAGGGCTTGGGATCTTTTATTAAAAGAGTCTACTGAGCCTCAGAGAGGGTTCTCTGACCCACAGACATATAGCCCATTATTGGGAGCCTGAGGACTCATTGCAGGGACCACCCCTACTGCCCTGCCTCTCAACCAGCTTGAGGCTGGAGCAGGTCCATACGCACCTCCCAGAGAACAACCACCTTGTTTGATCAGAATACTTGAGGAAAGGAAATAAAGCAGAGCTTACTGACTTTCTCAACTGTGCATCAGAAATTTGTGGCTCGAACTTCTCAGAGGACACAGGAAAAAACAGGATTTTTTTTTTTTAGTATTCTGCTAACTGGTCTGGGAACAATTAAATGGCAACATTTTGTTGCCCTAAAAATATAAATATTTTGTTTCAACCTTGATCAAATCAATGTGTTTTTTAAATCTTGTTCTGAGTAAATTTGTGTTGTTTGGTTTGATCAAGTTTGCGCCTCTTCTACTGGACGTCTTCTCTGTGAAAGATGTCCTGGGCCCTGAGGCCTGGGCCTACGTCTTAGTGTGGGGACTCTCTGAGCAGACTCCGAAGCAAGAATTCAAGAACAAGCAGATTTTCTGGAAGATGATTTTAGAAAACCCCATTAAGGGAATAAAGAAGTGAGGCAGAGGAGAGGAGGCTGCCCACAGAGGCTGCATTATCCAGTAAGTTACCACTGTGGACAACTGGGGAACCGTGGGAGAATGTGTAGAGTACACCTTGGATATATCTCAATGGTGGGGTGAGGAAGTGAGTCATTTATTTCCCAAGTCCCCATCTGTTCTTAGAGCGGCTGATTTCTGGGGAATTGACTCTCCCACACTCCTTCCCGATTTTCCCATAGCCAAAAATGAAAGCTCTCAGATGGTAAGTGCTAGGTATTCATAGTAAGCAGGCTTGAGATGTAGAAAGGAGGACCAAGAGCAAATGAGCAGAGCCAACAGTATTTTCTGCAACCACCCTCTAATCTCATGCATTTGTTCACTCATTCATTCAAAAAGTGGTCAGATGCGTCTTTTTATCTAACACACTCCAAATGGGAGATAGAGGTTACCCAAAACGTCCCCTAACGCTGTGAAGCTTAAAAAAAGTTACATATGCATACCTTGCTTGTTTTATTTTAACTAACACATATACATGTACATTTATTCATGACTATTTTGAGGTAGGGCCAAGGATTTTAAAGTACATGCACTAATGGATTTCTGTCTTGCCTGTTGTATACAAACCACACCCATAGAAACACATCACCCCCAGTTTTCAGTTTCAGCCCCTATGAAGTACAGCAAGAAGTTAAAGCCACTTATAAAGCAACCAAAGTGCCCAAACTTTTTAGATGTTTATGATTTTTTCCCTCAATCTCGTATAGTAGTTTTCCGCACATCTAATTCAACAGCTATTTTTTGTGACTCGCCTTTATTGAGTCCAAAGCCTTTAATTTAATGTTCATAGAAGCAACAATTCTTCTTTTTCACACTTATCATCAGTTTATGTAACATTTAATTCAATTTCATGGTTGCAATATTAAGCACAACTGTCACACACAGATTTATGAACAAAGACAACACTCAGTAAAGAACGGCTTGACAAATGGATGCCCGAACACAAGGGCCCCCTATTGGTGAGCACTGTTATTGCGTGCCAGGCAAGCCTACAAGATTAACTCATTTGATCCTCCTAGTAGCCTAGCAGGGGTGTCCAACCTTTTGGCGTCTCTGGGCCACACGGGAAGAAGCAGAATTATCCTGGGCCAACATTAAATACATTGCAACACATGATCACAAAAAAATCCCATAATGTTTTAAGTAAATTTACGATTTTGTGTTGGGCTGCATTCATAGCCATCCAAGGATACATGCAGCCCAAGGGTGCAGGATGGACACCCCTGAGAGTTAGGGATTGTTGTTATACCCACTTTACAGAAGGTTCCAAGGCATACTTGCCTAGGGTTACATGGCCAGTAAGTGGCAGATCTTAATTTCTGACCCAAGGGGTCTGACCTCAGGGCTCAAGCCCTTTAACTACAATTATACAATGTCACACAGCCCTGTCTAGAGAGTGGCCTTTAGCAGGGTAATGATGATTTATTTTCTATATTGTGACACTTCTGAAAGTGAGAGGGTCTACTACTGATAACGACACCCAAACCACAGATGTTAAATGGCACAGTCCTGAGCAAGCCAGGATACCCGGCTATTAGCCATGAATATTAATCATGCCATGGGCACTGGCCCAATGAACATGAATGTTGGAGTGTTGGGGACTTGAGTGCAGACCCATTAAGAGAGCTAGGGTAGGGGTTGGAGGGAACACAGAGAGGGCCTCATGAAGCTTTCAGATCGAGTAGAAATAAAGCATGTGCACCTTAGCTACATTATAAAGTACGCAAGTGTCTATAATATGAGTGTCAAGGTTAAAAGGGTGTGAGTTTAAAAACATTATGAGAGTTCGGAGGAAGGACAGCATCTTTTCGACTCAGGAATCAAGGGAGTCTTTATAGAGCACATGGCATTTCAGTGAGCTATTGAATATGGGTAGAATTTGGAGCTGGAAAGGAAAGGAACAGACACTCCCAGTGGGGAGAGCAGGGGAGCAAAGCAAGAAGCCAAGGGTGTTAATGAATGTTAAAGGATGTTAAGTAATTCTGTTTGCCTGCTGGAGTAGAAGGATTGATCACTGTGGACAGTGGGAGCCAGATTTGGATTTCCGTGGTAATGAGTAATGAACTGGGGTACATGTCTGAACCAGAGGATAACACAAGAGGCAGTGGAGCCTGGCCACTCAGATTGCAGGCTCCAGAACCAGGCTGTCTGGGTCCCAATTCCTCCCTTCCCTTCCCTTTATTCTGTGACCGGAGACAAGTCACACCCCAGGGTCTCGGTTGCCACATTTGTAATATAGGAATAATAATAGTACCTACCTCTTAGGGTTGTACAGATTAAATTAGTTTATATGTCTGTAAAGAGCTTAGAATGGCACACAACACAAGGGCTTTATAAGTATTAGCTATAATTAGTGTGATTGAAGTTGAGCTTTCAACAGTTTAAGCTGGTGACAGAGAAGGGTGGCTAGCAAAGGGAAGAAAGAGAGGGAAGGATGAGATTCTCTGAAATGGTGAAGAAAACGGTAGAGACAGAATGTGTGTTGCTCACAACCACTGGGGATTTTGAAACTTCTCCTTTCCTACAACCACCCCTCCACTCACTTAGCTTCCAGGTTCCCCTGAGTGCCTCCCAGACAGCCCTTGGCAGGTAGCCCATCTGAGATTCACGTGTGATATTCACCCAGCAGGGCACTGGGCCTCCCTGCTGCCCATTTATACCCTCGCCACTCCTGTGAAAACAGGAGCTAATGTTGACACAGCAGTTCTTCCATAAAGACCCTTTCCTTCCCAGAGGTCCCCCGCAACAGAATTATACACTGCAAATTGTTCAGGCTTGTATTGTATTTTACAATTCACAGCACATTTTCCTTTTGAATGTCAAATCTGTCCTAGTCACTGTATGTCTCAATACAGTGGCTAAGGGGGTGGCTGATCTGAGAATGTTTGTGAATGAAGGAATAACTTAACTAAACGAATGTGTGTCATCTTTTCCCTCTTTCTCCATACTTTCCTCTTTGTCAAACAAAATGATCTAGTTAAAAGACTTAGAAAAAAGTATCTGATACATAGCAATTATTTCATAAATGGTGGCTAGAATATTACTACTTAATTCAACTATACCACCCCTCTCAGTCCACCTCACTTAGGACCCGGGATGTGTGTGGAGGGAGAGGAAGCAACTTGGGGATAGAACCTGCATCTTCTTCCCCAGGTGAGTCCCCTGCTCATTCCAGAGGCAGTATCTGATTCATGCCCATTGATGAAATTGATTGAGCTTTTAAATCCATCTGATTTGGGTTCAGTGGACATTAATAAATTTGGTAATTGATGGTCCCCTCCCTCCCCTTCTCTGCACTGAACCTCTTACTACTCAATCAGATACATACACCTATGGCTCTGGCTTCATAATGTGACTAGATGGATCCCAGAGTTAGGCGATTCCTTCTTTTGTCCCTGAGGATCAACTACTTGGACGTACTGCTTTGTGATCACATCACAGCCTCTATGAGGTTGTAGAGACAGAGTTTAGCAGGATCCACTGTCTCACTGCAGAATGGCCATCAGCCTGGGAATGACAGAACTGCCTTAAGAATTGGTTTGCCCATTTATAAATTGGCGAAAATTGTATCTGCTTCTAATTTACAGGCATGGCAAATAAGCTAACTAGATAATTAGAAGTTTTGATAGTTTCTCTCAGAAGTAAAGCATCACAAAAGAAATCTCAGATGTCGAAGTTATTATTCAAATCAACTTCTTAAAAACTGTAGTCCCTCATCTCTTCGGCCATACCTCTTAGAGTATGATATTGTAGTTTTCATTCGTTGGAATTTTACTAATTCAGAATTGCCAAAACTATATTAGTAAAATTCTGAATTATAAAGGTTAAGGAAGGAAACACAATGTCACTGTTTAAATGCAGACTAAAGGAGCTAAGAAGAAGAATGGAGCTAGGAATAAGAAGTGTAGGGTATGATTTGAGTTTGGCGATACCTGAGATTTATTTTTTTTAGATTTTTATTTATTTATTTTTAGAGAGAGGGAGAAGGATGGAGAAAGAGAGGGAGAGAAATATCAATGTGTGAGGGAGACATCAATCAGTCACCTCTTGCATGCCCCCAACTGGGGACCTGGCCTGCAACCCAAGCTTGTGCCCTGACTGGGAATCAAACCAGTAGCCTTTCGGTTTGCAGACCAGCACTCAATCCACTGAGCCACACCAGCCAGTGTGGGATACTTGGGATCTTAATTCCAGCCAACTCCTCCGGGCCTCAGTTTCTTTATAGTGTGAGAAGAATGGATAGGTCATCTCTAGGCTCTCCTTTCTCTGTGATCAAGAGAGTAATTCTTGCTTTGCAAGTGCATTGAAACACTAGGAGCTTTTTTAAAATCCTGTTTCAATTTATTTTCTTAAGTAAATTAATCATTTGTCTGAGATTTGATTATACTACTCATTGTTTAATAAATAATTTTTTTTATGGAGAAGCATTTCTGGACCTTAACCTAGACTGACACATCAGACACCATAAAATCCCTGGCCCATTACTATGAAATGTAAATAGCTATTGACACTCAAAGCAGTGTTCCGGGTTGCTCACCCTAACCCTACATCTGGCCTCAGGGGTCATCTCTCTGCCCAATTCTAAATATTGCCTGACTCCACGTTTACATTTGGTCTCTCTCTTATGGATTAGAGGTACAATGTTACTGTATTATGACATTATGGCCAGAGTCCTAAGATCACCGAAATCCTGTCCCACCTTTCTACCCTTGCCACAGGGACAGAATAGGAATCACAGAGTCACCTTGTTAATAACTAAGCAAGCACCAGTACTACTCAGTGAAGGTTTTCTTTGTGAAGCTAGTTGAAGAAAGCAGCTTTTTGGCTAAAGAAATAGGGATAGAGAGAGGCACCAAGCACCAAGATGGGCCTTGGATCCCCTACCCAGCCAACAGTTGAGATTCAAAGGATAGACTCACCGAGGTGGCTAGCTGGCCCCAGAAGGCCCTGCCTCCATCTGTGGAAAGGCTGAGCATGGCACTGGCCTTTGAAGCACAGTATTCTCACCCATCAGGAAACAGGGCCCAATCAGATGGAAACACCCATCTGACCCATTAGGTTGGCAATTTCTCTCTTATGCGGAAGCTCATAAAACAATGAGCCTAAGGGCAGAAAGTAGCAGTGGGGTTGAAAGTCCTTTTCCCCCACACCCCTCAGTGTTTGGGTTTGAGTGTCCAATTTCCCTACTGAAGTTTAAATGACTCTGAGAGCCTCCCATGAGAGCCCCCCTCCTGGTTCCGCTTCCCACTAACCCCTTGGTTGGTGTCCTGGCTGGGCCAGCCCTAAGCACTAAAGTTGTTTCAGGTCTTCATTCACCAGTTTCAAGATATGTAACATAAAACTGAAGAATCCTTGTTGCCTAAGAAAAGAATTATAAGAGAGACTACATATGACTTTGGAAAATTTAACCACAAGTGAAAAATGTGTGTGTGTGTATAAATATAAAGAAAATATTTTTTTTTTAAAATAGAGTATCACTTGACACAAATAAGACCACTAGAGCAACCATGCAAGTTTCATGATTAAAAGAACAATTCTCACTTGTTTCCAATGCCCCAGGATAAATCAGAGCCAATTTATCTACATTTCAGGTAGGTCTGAAGTTCTTCACCCCCTATCCTCCTACTTAAAAGGTATCCAACCTCAAGCCCATCAAAGTCCAGACCGTTTGGGTCTTTTAGAGTTATAATTTTGCTTCTTTATGTCTTTATTGCTCCTTTGATAGAGAAATTGAAAAAAAAAGATATGAAGGAGAACAACAAAAAGCTATAATTATGAAGATTCAATTTAATTTTAAAGCTTGTGGACAGAAAAGAAGAAGCCAGAAAAGAAGGAACCAAATTAATTTAGCAGAGAAGCATTGCATGAAATATTGTTGAAGTTTAATAACCATGCAAAGACAGATGATATGTGTGGAAAAATTAGTTGTAGGACCTCATAATAGTCTATTAATATTTCCTACAGGCGCAAAACCCTTTCCTGAATAATTGTGACAAAGTAATCTTTTGAAAAAGAGAGAGTTGAAAAAAGAATCTTCAAAAGGAGACAGTGATGATGAAGGCGCTGGAAGGGAAAGGAGGCTCCGTGTCAGCCAGGAATCTGAAGGTGTATTGGAGATAACTCGCCGTGGCCAGACGAGAGATAAAGCTCCCAGATTATCAGAAGCCATGTGAAGGGCATAGGCACATGGCACACCTGCTCTGTCAAGAGCTGCGAGAACAAATGGCATGGGTTTTAGACATACCTGTCTTGTTTCTTAAGTCTTCATAGAAGTTACTTAGTATTCCTGCCCATGAGGTCAACATTATTCAGTTCTCAATCATGCAGATGAGGAAAACTGAGGTGCACAACGATGGAGTAACTGGTTCCAGGGCCCCCGGGAGAAGGCGGGTAGAGAGCCAACAGGAGGTCCCGTCTCAGGCAGGATGATGAGCCTGACTGCCTGCCGCTGGCCCATGCAGGGGTGTCCAACCTTTGATGTCTCTGGGCCACACTAGAAGAGTTGTCTTGGGCCACACATTAAATACATTGTGACACATAATCACACACACAAAAATCTCATAATGTTTTAAGTAAATTTACAACTTTGTGTTGGGCTGCACTCATAGCTATCCTGGGCTCCATGGGACCCGTGGGCTGCAGGTTGGACAGCCCTGATCACAGAAGGGCTTCTTTTGGCTTTATCTGCCCTGCAGAGGCCCAGTCCTTCATCTGATTTTACAAGTCTGAGCTCCAGAACACACTGCTTCTAGAAAGGTCTTTACCTGTGAAAGGATTGGTTAGGTTTGCTCCCCTTCCCCTTCTGCAGAGGTCTCTCCTCTCCTTTGCTGACTTGCAGAGGGGGCCTCTGTTGCTGGGAAAGTTCCAGGGAAATGGCTCATGGTGAAGGACCCTATTCCTGCCTCACTGAGCATGGCTCTGTCCTAATCAGGCTCTCTGCTGCATAGATACTGATGATTTGGCTTATCTAGTGTAGGGGCCATGTCAATGACAAGCTCGGTTCATGAAAGGTCTACAGGACTTCTATAGCCAACTGAGAACTCACTCCTTCCTGAGTAAGATAACCATGGAACAACCAGGGCATGAACATATAAGATGAAATAGTTAAAAATCTGGAAGAGTTTTGAAAGGCATAATGAATGGGGTTGGGTTCCATTAGGTTAAAGCTCCAATCTTTTATTTTATTATATTTTTATTATTTTATTTATGTTCAAGTACAGTTGTCTCCATTTTCCTGCCATGACTTCCCCCTACCCCATCCACCCCACCTCCCACCCTCAATCCCATCCCCCTTTGGCTTTGTCCATGGGTCCTTTATACATGTTCCTTAATGACCCTTCCCCTTCTCCAATCTTTTAGATGACTACCATCTAGATCCTATTAGGAAGAAAAACTGTTCTTCCAGGTTTACAGGTTGGGAGGGGGGTAGATTAATGTTCAATTTTAGTTTAGACATACTCAACTGAAGTACGCATGCATGGTTGGGACAGAGGCACAGTTATAAACATGTTCCCAGGGGGTCACAGTGGTCATTGCTCATAAAGTATTGGACTGTGGAGGATTATTTGCAAAATATGGGTTTGTTTGATGTGAACATAGCCAGCACAAAATTTTAGTCTTTACACCTTTTGCTCCCTATGATGGGCCACAACAAGACCTACTCTGATGACCTTGTGCTTTTCAATAAGTTATTCTTGGTCCAAAACATCAGAGAGTGGTGGTCATTGGGACTAATCCTGGAACAAGACAGGATGGGACTTCCAGCTCAGAAGTCACCACAAGCCTCATTTGAGGTTCCTCTTTCCATCCCCCAATTCCTCTCTCTTTACAAAAATATTGAGGACCTACCTAGAAATGTAGACAGCAAGGTGAGGTCTTATTTCAGAGATGTCCCTACAAATCAAAAATTCATTGTTTTAGGCTAGGCAAATAGCATAAGCACTCATTCTGAATGAGCACCCCAGAAACCAATTGAAAGCTCCCTAGAATGTGTGGGGAGGAAGAGTTTTCTGAAGCCTAAACCCTAGAAATCTAACACAGAAACTCAAGAATTTCTCCTGCTGACAATTTTTCCTATATTCCAAAGTATTTCAGCCATACCACACCATACCACTATCAGCCACAGCATCTTTGACCATACTCCCAGTTTCATTTACAGAATTCTATTGAATGCATTCATTCTACCAACACTGATTAACACCTATATTCTGTGCCTGCTAAAGGTTGAAATATGAATAACACACAGTTTCTGAGTTTCAGGATTATCTACCTGAGGACCTAAGGCAATGTTCAGAAAATCAGATATGAGTAAACTAAGGATTTTCTAACCCTAAGATTCTTGGTGACTTTGTAGTAATGTAGAACAATACACATTTTAACTTGTAAGTCTAATAAAATTTCTCTTGCTATTCCTTACTTACTCAGGTAGAAAATTCATGGCCATATTTTAATTTTTATAAAACTAGAGGCTAGACATTTTAGGACACATCTGTATTTTGCAGACTCCTGCCTAAATTAGAAGTGTATAACCTGCAAACAGCCCATGCTAAACACATTTCTGAGTGTACATAGGCATTTACAGTTTTTAAAAATTTTTACTAAATTTATTAGGGTGACATTGGTTAATAAAATTATATAGTTTCAAGTGTACAGTTATATAATATGGCATATGTATATTGTAGTGTGTGTTCACCACCCAAAGTCAAGTCTCCTTCTGTGACCATTTAGCCCCGCTTTCTCCTCTTCTACCTGGCCCCACCCCCTTTCACTCGGGTATTCACCATATTGTTGTCTGTGTCTATAAGTTTATTTTTTGTTTAATATCTTCACCCTTTTCACTCAGCCCCCTAAACCCCTTCCCTCTGACAGCTGGCAGTCTGTTCTCTGTATCTATTGGTCTGTTTCTATTTCGTTTGTTCATTTATTTTGTTCATTAGATTTCACATATAAGTGAAACCATATGGTATTTGTTTTTCTCTGACTGGCTCATTTCACATAATACTCTCCAGGTCCATCTGTGCTCTTGCAAAAGGTAAAATTTCCATTTTTTTTAGGGCCAAGTAGTATTCCACTGCACCCAACTTTCCTCACCTTGGCCATTCTGAGCTGCAACCAGACTGTCATAAACTGATGACACCACCTGGTGGTCAGAGCAGGGAACAGTTGCTCTAACAGTAGTTTTAAATGTTTGCGGGTAGCTTTTATTGTGAGCTAACAGGTGGCGCGGGCCATTTTTGCTAATGTTTTGCACAAATGGCAACGTTCAGTAAAATTATGATAACTTTAGTTTTACATATTTTTTCAATGAAACTTTTTGTGATTTACTATAAAATGTATATTGAATTATTTTTCTTAAATTTTAAACAAATACTGGAAAACTCACTGGAAATTGAAATTAATAAAACATGTAAAAATTCCGATTTATTGAAAATATTTTGGAAAAAAGTACGTAAAATGTGTAAAAAAAGAAAGAATGACGTTTTAGTAGTGTTTTTTTGTGTGATAATCGTATGAAAAAAAGAAAGAATGAAGTTTTACTAGTGTTTTTTTTGTGTGTGATAATCGTTAAAACATACATACATAATTCACCATTGTATGTGTTAGAGACCCAAATTTTGTCCTTTGGAATTCGTATATCTGCATGTTAGCATCCCTTTAGAGCAATAAAAAAGTATAAAAATAAACGTATTTATATGTTACCCACATTCTACCGCTAGTCTATAAAACGTATTTATACGTGTCCCGCGCTCTTCTACCAGTCAACGTAAAACGTATAAATACGTTTCCCGCATACAATGTGTATACTTCCTCCCCCTTCTTACCCAACCCAGAAACTGCACAGACACTGAATCCACTCTTTACTCTGTCTCTCTCTACTTCCTTGTTTTTAGTTAGTTCATTAGCTTGTTTGTTTATACATAATAAGATATGTAATCTCAGGAAATATTTCTCATGCATACATCCCAATATCTGCTTTAACAACATTCTTCATTTTGTTCCTCTACTGGGCCAGCTTTCACCTCAATTCTCAAGGTCTTCCTCACTAATTTTCTCTTTCACTCCTTGGTCTATATGGGAACCAAAAAATACTCTTCTTATTATAATTGCTAGATGTGAGACTATTTCTAATGACATATCTGTATGAAGAGAAAAGAAATCAGGAGTTACCCACCAGGTACAAATCAAAGCAAGTTCAGTTCCCCATGCAGAAGCCCCCCAGTTTTTCCTATTCCTACCTCAATACCTTTGCTACTGCTGCTCCTCTTGTTAGGAAAGTCCTTCCTTTCTCTTCACTTCACTACACCCTTCATTTTCCAGCCTGACCTCTTCTAGGAAGCCCTGCCTGCTCCAGATATTCCAGCCCTAAAACCAAATAGTTAATCATTGTCTTAGTTTCCCAGGGCTGCCCTAACAAATTACCACAAACTGGGTAGTTTAAAGCAAACAAAAAAAAGTTTATTTTTTCACAGTTCTGGAGGCCTTAAGTCCAAACTCAAAGTATTGGCAGAGAGAACCATGCTCTGGCTGAAGGATCTAGGGGAGGATTCTTTCTTGCCTCTTCCAGTTTCTGAGGCTCCTACTGGTCCTTGGCTTGTGGCGGCATAACGCCAATCTCTCTGTCTCAGTGTTCACATGGACTACTGTTCTCTCTGTGTACCTCTCTTCTTCTAAAGACACCCGTCCTTGAATTTAGGGTCCACTACAATCCAGTATAATTCCTTGTTAAACTTTACCATAATTATATATGTAAAGACCTTTATATCATAAAAGTTCACGTTCTAAAGTTCTGATAGACTTCAATATAGGGAGATATTATTCAACCCACTATACAAAAATACGCTCTTTGGCTTTATTAAAAATATGTTTGCCCTGTTTTGAAATTAAAATTGCCAATTATTTAAGAGAATTTTTTTTAATTCTCATGTGAGGACATTTTTTCATAGATTTTTAGAGAGAGAGGAAGAGAAAGGTAGAAACATAGATGCAAGAGAGAAGCATCAATTGGTTGTCTCTCATATGTACCTGGACCAGGGATTGTAACCACCTAGACTGGGGAATGAACCTGCAACCCAAATATGTGCCCAGACCCGAAATCGAATCCACAACAAGAGGTTACAGGAGGATGCTCCAACCAACTGAGCCACATTGGCCAGGGCAAGAGACACTTTTTAACCTCCCATAGCAACTAAAGCAGAGCATCCACTAATTGTAATTTAATAAAAATGAGATTTTAAAAATTCTCTTACATTTTCTTTAAAAAAATATATAGGGATTTTTAGTAATTTCTCTATAAAATATTTTAAATCATTTTCTTATATATAATGAAATTTATTTACTTAAAATTTGTTTTCATTACTTTTGTGTTTCACCTCCTGTCTTCTACTTCTACACTTTCAGAAAATACCCATCAAAGTAGCCACTATCACTGAGACCTAGAGACTCATGACATCTTGTCAGCTCTCCATTGTCTGTCCCCCTTAGCCTGTAATACTCCCTTATTCCATTGCTGTGACTCTCATCGCCACCTTACGAACCCTCCTCATTCAATGCTTGATGGTAATGAAGACTAAGGCAATGCTATGCTCCTTCTCCCTCTGGGACGTACTAAGCATTTTTGAACAGGGGCACTAAACTAGAATGCCATGCTAGCTCGGCCTTTCTAACTCCCATTTGTCCTCCGAGAGTCAGCTCAAGTGCCCATCTCTTCAACAAATTCTCCCTGATTCTTACAGATGGAAATTATCGCCTCCTCCTCTATGACCCTTTGGATATATAAACTTGTACACCTAGCATTCACATCCCTCATTGATAGGTCATTGTGTATATGTCTGTCTTTCCCACCAGTCTCTAAGGTCCATAAAGGTAGAGGTCATATCTTATGATCACCTCCTAAACTTGCACAGCTAGTAATTGCTACATGGAGAAAAGTGGTGAGTTGAAGTTTTGTTATCTGTTTGAATATCTTTACATGTAACTCCCCCAAGAATTCTAGTAATGGTAACTATTACTTACAGTTCATAGACAAGTCATGACTGAGCATGACCTTAAACAGACAATTGTCCCTGTGCTTTGGAGGCTATGATAAACTAAAAGAAATAATTGTCTCTAAGATAATTTTTTTAAATTTTTATTACTTTATTGTTTTTCAATTACAGTTGTCTGCATCCTCTCCCCTTCCCTCCCCTCACCCCCTCCAAACCCACCTCCCTCCCCTGCCTCCATCCTCCCCCTCTAAGACATAATTTTTTTAAGGAGAGATATCTAGGAAGAAGAAACCAGTGAATATATTAAACCCACAAGTGAGGACAAGAACAATATACAGAGATTTTTGTCTCAACTTGGAGGTCCCCTTTTATCCCCCATAACAACATCCAAGTATGGAAAGGTCTGTGTAGTAGGAGAGCCCTGTGTCCAAATCACTGCCTGGGGACTGACCACCCATGGGAACTGTAGCAATTATTTTTGAATTACCTGAACCTCAATTTCCTAATATGTTAAATGAAAAAAATAATAAACCACTTTGCAGGGATATTTTGAGGATGAAATTAAATGAGGTAACATGTATATGACTAACACAATGCCTAGCTACTATAGACTGAATGTGTGCATCCTCCTCAACATTCAAGTGTTAAAATCCCAACCCCCCAATGTGAAGGTGTTAGGAGGTAGGCTCTTTGGGAAGTGACTAGGTCATAAGGGTTGAGCTTGCATGAATGGGATTAGGTCCTTATCAAAGAGACCCCAGGAAGCTCTCTCACTCCTTTTGTCATGTGAGGACACAATGAGAAGACAGCTGCCTATAAATCAGGAAGCAAGCTTCACCAGATACCCCATCTGCTGGTACCTCAATCTCAGTAAGAAATAAATGCCTGTGGTTTAAGCCCTCGGTATATGGCACTTTTATTATGGCAGTCCGTGTGGACTAATATCCTGGCTCATAGTGGAAGCTCAGTAGGCAACCATGGATGTTTCATCTGTGATGGACAAAGAGTAGGTTCAGTTTCTCTGGAGAATGGATAAAAATTACATGCAAATGATGCTGGAAGTATTTCATTTCTATGAGGTGATTATTACTGAATTTTATTAGAATTATTGCTGAGGCATGGCTCCAAATTTGCATCTTTATGTAACACATGGAATTTTTTTTTCAGGAATATTCTTAGAGTTCTAAGGTTTAATGGTAAATCAATGATAAAATCTTCAGTTCTTATATATTCACAAATTAGGATTATGGTAGAATAAAACTCATCTAGTTACTCAAGTTTTCACTAAGATTAGCCTTTGCTAATCACTGAAGGAAATGAACCACATTGGACATTGTCCTAAGGAGTCCACTGTGTAGTTGGAGAGAAAAGAGAATGCAGTAGTCTCCTATAAAGTGTCTGAAAGTAGCTGTACCTCACCATCCATGATTTTGTCTGCCCTGAACACAATTTCCTTGCTTCTGGGGAATACTCTTCTACTCTAAATTATGTGGTTCCCAGGAGAGCAGCTGTCATTACAGATTCCACCTTTGTGCCAATTAAATCTACTGCATAATAAAACATCTCAAAACGTTGTAGCTTAGAGCAACAACCATTTCTGTAGCTAATGACTTTGTGGGTTGACATCTTGGTCTGGGTACAGCATCCCTTCTGCAGCATTCTGTTGACACCAAAGCAAGGACCAAGGCCAATCCAGATTTATGGGATGAGGAAATAGACTCTACCTTTTAATGAAAAGAGCCATAAAGTCACAGGGAGGAGTATAATAAGATCATGGCCACTTCTACAGTCTACCACAACCACCTTGGCCAAGTTGTTGATGTATGCCCATGTTGAACCAATCATGGTATTTTCCTCCCCCACTCCCAGACTTATTTTCTTAGCCAAGGGATGGACATCTGATAACTGCTGAATTAATCAGTTGTCTTACCCAAGACTTTTCCCTTTGGAGTCAAAAAGCCCAAGTATCAGTTTTTGTCTTATGTTAAACATATGAGATTAAAGCCGTCAGCAATTTTTCCACCCTATAAGCCCACCTTTGATGTGAAAGAATCCTGCTGTCAGCTGGAGAAAAAGAATTCGACAATTACAAAGAAGCAGAGGCAAAATAAGGACTTCTAAGGATATGCAATCTTCTGTTTGGATTCCTTGAGACCAAGAGGTCGTCTGCCTTTTCCATGATGACCAAGCATTCTAATCAGTTGCCTTTCTGAGCCAAGCTAGGCTGTGTCACTTATAACTAAAAGTATTCTGCCAACATGAGGCACAGTATTTTAGAGAAGGCAGGTAACTGCCAATGTACAACTGGGGGAGGACATAGACAGCCACATGGAGGAGGAGAATAAGCCAGGGAGGTACAGAATTGGGACCATGTAGAGAAATTAGAAAGGAAATGTCAAGACAAGAAGAACAATAGCAAATAAATAGAAATGAGGGAATAACCATGTCTGAAACATATGAACTACTTTGCTGAAGTCTAAATTTTAGAGAAGGAAAAGGAAAAGAAAAAATGGGACTGAACAACCAATTGGATCAGATTTTTGAGGCCCTTAATGCTGTAATAAGGAATTTGAAATTTTTTTAGATGGTGAGAAATATTGAGCGAGGAATGTCATGGTCAAAGAAGAGTTTGGGGAAGATCAATTTGGTTACAGCTGGTATGATGGATTTGAAGGACAGAGGCTGAATTAAGAGATAAAGCCTCGGACAAAGAGGCCCTGAACTAACACTAATAAAATGGGTGAGGAAGAAATAAGGGACTTGCATGAGGGAAAGGAAAAGCCAGGGCTTAGAAACAGATAGAATGCATTGACCCTGGATGATGAGATGAATAGCAGGAGAAGCTTGTCCAGGGCCAGAAAGCCAAGTTTTTAATTGGCAAGAGGAAACATTCATGATGGCAGAAGAATTTACATGATATGCTCAAGAGGAGTTTGGAAAGAAATTGGGGTAAAAAATAGCTATTTAGGAGTTATCAGTTGGTCAGTTACCAAATATCAGTGAGAACTTTCTATGTATTTCGCCAACGAGGGTGCCAGGAATACCATGAGATGTCTCATGACTTGGATTCTAATGAGAACAGTTGAAGCACTGGGAGCAAAAGAGGTCAAGGACTATGTCCCTTCTATCCTCATAAACATGACATGACATATGGGGAGGGGGCATTTTTATTTCTACGTAAATGATTGAGAAACAGAGCTAGGGCATAATCCGCCTTAGAGTAGACCATAGGCCCCCTGCCCACAAACCTGGGCCCTTTCCACTGATTAATGCCCTCTTTCCTGGCCTGCATCTCCCTTTCTTTTATGCTTGCACCTTGCAATTTATTTATGGCTGCTGTTTTCCACACAATCAGAGAAAATTCAACATTTATATTTGTCAACTCAGGAGCCATATTCAAATCACTATCAGAAGACAGAAAAATCTTTAGTACCTCCGACCACACCAATAGTAATAGCAGTGTGAAGGAAATCCTTTGGCGGAAATGGAAGAACATAATTCACTAAGATTTAGAACCAAGCACTACCTCTTAACAAGATTTATGTCAGCACTCTGGACTTGCGGACGGAGCAGAGTCCAAGACCAACTGAATGCCAACTGGGAGAGAGATCTGTGTGGGAGAGGCTGGGTGGCAAGTGAGGGGTACCAAAACCCACACGGGCCAGGCAGAAATGGAATTCTTGGCTTTCATGTCCTTTTTTTCCTGCCTATTTTCATCTTTATAGAATAGCCCCTTCCCTGCCCTTCCCAATTCCCCATTTTCTTTCTTTTTTCTTCCTTTAAATGCAGTCTAATCCCAAGTATGAACTGATGTAGTTTGTGTGTTAGAAGGGGAAAAAAAATCTCTCTCTTTTTCTGTCTTTTTTTTCCTTCTTCTTCCCCTAGCCCAGTTCATTATTTTTCTTTCTTGTCACTCAGTGTGATAGGTTGAACAGAAGTGCACAGATGAGCACTGAAAACGGTGTCACAAGGCCTTAATCTAGTCTTTAATGCCTGACTTCAGAGATGTCATTTATCTTCTAACTGCAGCAGGCATCCACCAACTTTATCTCTAATAATATATTGATGGATTAAAAGGGTCGGGCAGGAGACCAGGCTGGAAAAATTGCTTATTGACATCAAAATACAGTGCCCTCAACCTGATAAACATGGAGGGCTCGTGTATCTCCCAGAATAGTTGGCGTAGCTATAATTTTTTTTCTAACATGTTTCCCCCAGGTTCATGGGGTGGTCCAGTAACATAAACAAATACTAAACATTATTTCTAGGCTGACATGGCCGGGAAACACACGAGATATTTTAGGAACACATTTTAAATGTCAGATTTATAAATACACCTCCCTTATTTATGACACGTTATAACACATTCTATGACAACTTGAAACAGGCACCTATAGTCTTGGCAGCATTCAAATATTCTCCACGCAGTTTGCCGGAGCGAAAGCTCCCGCTAGCACCTGATTATGCTTTTGGACGGCCGGTAACGCAAGGCTATTTCAGCGGAGAGATGAGGCCGGTAATCTCAGAATGTAAATGAAGAGAGCCTCTGCGAAGGTTTCCTTTGTTTATTGTTCTCTTCATTTCATTGTTTGGTTGGCATGGGCATGTTTCAAATCATGGTCCCCTTTCCCCACGTAGACTATGTCTACACAAGTCAGTTTTAGAATTAACCAAAAAATAATTCTAGCCTTCTAATTTCTACTTAGTGGGCAGTCCCTCAATTAACTCTTTTCAAAATTGCCTGTTGTTGGATTGAATTTTGTCTAACTTTTTTGAACTTAGAAATTAGTTAGCATGGTAAGACACTCTCCCGGGCAATTATTGTCTTTAATTTTATAAGCAGCAATGTTGTTGACTTTCACCTGATTTTCAAATGGCAGTGACTTCTTTGGTTCAACTTTCTTTGTTTGGAAAGCAAGCTCTAAAAATAACCTTCTCAGCACTGATAAGAGGAGGGAGGTGACCTTATTTTAGTATTTTTTTTATTACTTCAAAATATTTTCTCTGAGTACAAAGGTGATGTTATAAATGTTGTGTGGCAGACTTGCTTTTAAAGGGATTTGCAAAAATGGCACATCATTCCAGCATTTTGTAAATTTTGTAGGAAATGTTCTTATGTTGTGCTCTTGCTGATGACAAAAAGTGCCTTATTCAGGACTGTCTAAGCCAGGGTCCTGGACATCAGTGTCCAGAGCCCAGAGGGTACCTACAGAGGAAATTCTCCACAGTCAGCTCCTGAATATCCAGGCATCCCTGTGGCCTAACCTGTCTATTTGCTGCTGCTGTACCAAACCTCTCTCGCAGCAGTTTTCATCTATAAAGCAGAGATATAATAATTGTACCTATTTCAGTTGTGACTACTAAATGTATTCATATTATAAAGTACTTTCAATTATGTCTAATGCATGGAAAATGCTCAGTAAATCTTACCTATTATTATCATCATCTCATCCCAAAGGAAGGATGACTTGAGATATGGCCAGGAAAGGAGGGTGTCCACTAAGAGAGAACATGTAAGAAGAGGGAGAATAGGAAACTCCTGGGGCCAAAGAAGATGCCAAAATTAAACGACATAAAAGCTGATAAAGTCCTAACAGCGTCTCTAACTATAGGGTGTCAAAGCTCTGATCAATAGCCAAGAAGAGAAGAAGATGAGCACTAATACATATATATTCAAAAACCAGGCACCAGGGTCTCTTGGCCCCTTTCAGTAAGATTTCGCAGCCAAATTGGGAGATATATAGAGGGGGAGGGCATTATTACATAAAACCCTGCTACTAAAGTGAGGGTTTTTTAATGGGCAGATTCTGGAGCGAATTGAGAAGAAAAGCTAAATTTGGAAAGTGAAATGGAACCCACCCCAAAATGACCTGTCAGTCCTCCTTGAATGCTCTGAAATAGACGTTGTATCTAAGAAACACCTTCTGTATTGAGAGTGTTCCAATTAGCATGGGTAGGTTGGCTACATGGACAGAAGTCAAAATGAAAAATGTAAAAGCTAAGAATCCAAAACTAATCACCTACAGGCTCCTCTACACAGAAACATTCAAAGGAAGATTAAGAATCAATGTGACTAAAGTACAAAAGCTGAATTGGGAGTAAAAATAATAATAGACACTATTTACAGGACACTGGCCATATACCAGGATCAAGCCTGGGTCCGTCTTCACTCCAAAGCCATGCTCTCACATTTCCATTCTAAACCACATTCAGACTCTGACCACAGAAAGCAAGAGGAAGACAGCAAGATTTCCAAAGTTCTCAGCTGATGGGTTTTCCCAGCAAGAAGGGAAGAAACTCAAAGTTTCATGTGCCTTTTATTTGGCCTTACCCTCAGGAAGACAAACCTGGTCAGATGGTCTCCAATCTTAAAAACTCTGATCTAGAGCTGTACTCTTTCTTCTTCTGCTTTCCATTGCTCCAGGAATAAAGAAATCACTATTCTCAGTGCTGTCATTCAATGGGGTCAGCGGAAGGTAAGACAATAAATAGACAATAACCTAGAAACCCTGTTAAGACATGAAAGGATCCATCTGCCCTCCTGATTCACTGTTTACACAGAATACAGCCTTCTTGCAACTTCTGTTTAAATTTCAATTTTCAATATTCATAACATTCAGCAGTCACAGCTTTATCCAACAATTTAACTTGCTTGACTTCCTCTCCTGTCCATGAAATAAAAAAATAAAAAGCCAAGAGGAGAGAAATACAAATCAAGTTTATTCTAATATAGGTTTTATTCTCATGGTCCAAAAAGAAGCCAACCATATGAGTTTATAGGGCAGGTCCCAAGTGTTTCTGTGCATTGATTGATTTTCACATTAATCCTCACCACAACTCAGTGAGATAGTAGTGTTATTTTAGAAAACAAAAGCTTAAAGAGAGTGAGTGACTTGCCCAAGGTCACACAACAAGTAAACATCAATGTCAAGTTTCAAATCCAAGCCTCTCTGATTGTCAAGTTCAACACTCCTAACCACTTGTGGTGCACATGGTGTTTCAACGATGGGTGATGTGTATCTGTATTTTTGGATGTGATAAGACTGTGGGAGGGGAGAGCACATCTTCCTAACAAGCTCTGTTTATAGAAAGACTCACAAAGACTATGAGGGTAATATTAAGGTTCAAGGGTGCCTGTTTGGCTTTGTCCATGACCTCTTTTAAAGCTCAGTTCTCATTAGCAGGATTTTCCTTGAATATAAAGTATTTCTTTTAAATTCATATATGCTGCTCAGGGGCCCCTGATAATGCTAGAGTTTTATTTTGATATCCAATGATCCTGTCACCATTTTCAGATGCTTCCAAGGACTGAGCTCTCCCTGTAACTAGAGGCGCTGCTTTCTTTTGCGTGTTCAGCAGTGTCACTGATGATAGCTCAATTATCAGAGGGTATAAATCACTCTGGAAAAATCGATCCCTTCCTACCTGATTGCATGAGTGGCCCCTTCATTGGAGCGCAAAGTGCAGGTGAGTGTTGGTGATGAGGAGCATCAGGAGAGACAGTGGCTGCCACAGCAAAGGAGGGCTCAAGTCAGTGCAAAAAGAGATGGCAGTGACTGGTCACCTGGAAACAGAGAAGGAAGCCAAAAATAAATACTGGATGGACTTGCTTTAGTCTGAAATATGAAAGATCCCATCAAATACCAGGTAGCTGTATGTCAAAATACAGCCTAAAGAGGTTAAAAGGCCAGTATTGAGATTAATAGGGCAAACAAAACGAGTAAAAATTACTGAAGACCAGGACAAAGCAATAAAGGTATTCACTTTAACCAAAAAAAAAAAAAAAAAAAAAAAGGGAAGGGATCTATCTTAATACAGTAACATTAAAGCTACCGATCAAAGAAACAAAAGATTCTGGAGAGGAACAGAAAGGCAAAGCACAGCTGTACCCCTCATGAGTTCTCCAGAACTCTCTCTGAGTCTCTATACCCCCCACAGAAGAGCAGCTGGCAGGGACTCACATCTTCCAACACTCTTAGCTGCAGGCCTGGGAAGTCCACTCCATAGCCTCTTGCCACTGCAATCTCCCCTCCCAGTGGCCTTCTTTATCAGGTGGCATCTAGCAAAATATTCATTGAAGGCTACTTTCCACAGTGTCTACTTGATCCAAGTGAATTTGACCTGCCAAATAGTGGGGAGAGCTCCTGGCTTTTCCCTGGAGCACCCAAGCTGCTATACCCTCCGATCTTTCTCGGGTTCTCTTTACCTGCTGCTCAGGTAGGCAAAAAGGCATATCATCAAGGCTGCTACCTAACTGGGGAGTGAGATTCCAATGTTGCTTGGTGCTTCTCCTACCACCTAGTTTTCTTTTTTTTAAATCCTCACCAGAGGATATGTTTATTGACTTTAGAGAGAGAAGTGGGTGGTGGGGAGAGAAACATCAATGTGAGAGAGAAACATCCTTCGGCTGTCTCCCAAACATATCCCAACCAAGGGATGGAACAGCAACCTAGGTATTTGCCCTGACCGGGAATTGAAACTGCAGCCTTTTGGTGCACAGGACAATGCTCCAACCAACTGAGCCCCCTGGTCAGGGCCCACCACCACCTAGTTTTGAGGGGCTGGACAGCACACTCTACTAGACTTGTCGCTCATTGTTCTCATGATTTCCTGGTGAAATGAGAGACTTCATATTCTGATTATATAGTTAAGCTCTTGGGTATTTCTGGAGATAACAGAGTCATTTAGGCTATCCTTAATAAGCATGTGAGGTACCTGATGTCTCCTTTGCCACAGTTTTTATCCTTTACAGGCCATTTCAGGCAAGCATAAAATCCTAGTAAATTTATTCTAACATACACACAATTACTTTGCACTAAAAACAACTCAGTAAGAACATGAACATGAATGGAACTTTTTAAAAATGTGAATATTAATAAATATTTATGTAAATTCCCAAACTGCTAAACTGAGAGACTGTAAGAAATTTTAAAATGAGAGAGAGAAATTACAAGACAGAAAGTAGAATGAGAAAGCACAAATACACCTCCTGGGAGCGCAAGAAGGAAAAGGTGGCAGAGTAAAGCAGGTGGAGTGGAGATGTAATACTGGAAAGGAAAGGGACTAAGAATTTTTTCCAGAATTGATGCAAGACGAGACTTTTCAATTTCAGGTGTCAATAAAAACCAAATAAGGTAAATAAAAATATACTCATAACAGGCACACTTTAGCAAAATTATAGAAAATCTGAAACCAAAGGAATATCCTAAAGCAAGCAGAAGAAAGGGCAGCTACCGATAAAGGAATAGCTACATATATATTTACAGCCAACTACTCACTAGCAAAAATAGAGGCTAATGGTGTACTATGTTTAATGTACTGAGACAAAATAACCATCAAGTTAAATTTCTTTGCCTAGCAAAATGATCATTTAAAGGCAAAAAATATATATGTCCAAACAAATAAAATAATTTACCATTCCTAGATTCTCTCTAAAAGAACTATTAAAGGGTATTTCTAAATAAAGAAACACTGACAAAAATAAAAGACATTTGTTCTAGGCCACACTGACAAAAATAGTAAAAAAAAAAAAAAGAAAGAAAAAAGAAAGAAAATGTGTGTACAAGTTTCTTAATTACAACATTATTTGGAAGAGTAAAAGGCTGGAAATAATCCAAGCGTCTATCAATAAAAACTGGCTGAATAAACTGTGGTACAGCCATGGAAGGGAGTACTATGCAGTTATAAAAGGGAATAGGCAATATCTAAATAAGCTATTATAGAGAAATCTCCAAGATATATTGTTAAGCAAAACAGAAACAAGATGAGGAAAAATAATTATAATGGCTTGTGTTTATCTAAGAGGATGAATACAAATATATATTTGCTGGATATAAATATATGTTTGCTGATATTTAGAGATAAATAAAATCAGTGATTATGCCAATATTGTTAAAACTTAAGGTTTTTAGATTGTTTAAAAGAAACACAAATATAAAGTGACTGAAGCAAAAGCCCAGAAGCTCTGAAAGTTCTGAATTTGAATAGGAAATGGGCATATGAACTTATGGTGTATTCTATCTTTAAAAGTAATACTCATAGTCTAACTCTAGCATTGAAAAGGCCTCAAAATAATAATCAGCTCAGTAGCAATGAACACCACTACTACTTAGATTATGGTTACTAAAAGTAGCTTCTCACTAAAAGAAACAAAGTCTCCTTACAGGAATAGTTGATTCCAGGTCTGGGGCAGGATATATAAAAAATGAACTTAAAACATTTTGCCAAACAAACATAAAGGAAAATATCAGAATTTATCAGCACGATGACAAAGAATCTCAGGAGCTAAAAATCAAAGACTCCCAATGGTGAGCCCTGGCCAATGTGTCTCAGTTGGTTGGAGAATCATCCTGTAAACAGACAGGTCTCAGCTCAATTCCTAGTCAAGGCACATGCCTAGGTTGTAGGTTCAGTCCCCAGTCAGGCAGGGCATGTACAAGAGAGGCAACTGATCGATGTTTCCCTTTCTTTTCCCTTCCCCTCTCTCTAAAATCAGTAAGAATGTTCTTGGGTGAGGATAAAAATAATTAAAAAAAAAACAAAGAAAGAAAGACTTCCACTGGTCAAAACTGGGACTATTTGAGTATGTAGATAATAACTCTAATAGGTTAAGTTTATCAAATATGTTTATTTATATGTGATTTATATTCATAATAACACTTAAGAAAAAACCCCATGCAACTCAACAAATTCCTGTGGAGGATGTTAGGGAGCCAACTGATTATTTCGAAAACTGTAAATAAAGACAAGAAAAGCAAACACTTAACCTAATTTACTACATAACTATGCCTCAGGGTAACAAAGTGATTGACAGGGAAGTTTTTTTTATAGTCATCCAGCTAAAAAACAAAGAAGAAATGGTAGAATTAAACTATCACATTTTTATAACCCATCATAGGTCAATGGATCTGATATTTGATCATTAATGCCTCTAACCAGAAATTATGTGTGTTCTTGATGAAAGAACATACCATCACCTACAAAGTAATTTTGCCAAAAATAAATAAATAACAATTTTTAAAGGAACTTGAATTATTTGAACAAGTCTCTAGATCTAAATACTAATTTACAGGAAAATCAGAGTTCATAGGATAAGAAACTCTACCAGACAAATGTCCCTTTTCTGCAACAAAAAAGAAAAACTACAAGAGAAAATGGCAAACATATAGATCAAAAAAGACTTAAAAGGTAGATTTTACCTCATAAAAAGTCATAATAAGAAAGAAAATTTACAAACAAATCAACCAGTAGCAATACATGGACCTTATTTAGATTCAATTCGAACACTATAAGAACATGATCATTGTCTAGGTATTTGATATCAAATTATTTTTAAATATTTAGATGTGATAATAGTACTATAGCTATGCACAAAATGAGTTTTTATTTCTTAGAAAGACAATGATTTGTATTTCCTCTTATAATGTAGTGCATCTTCCACATCATATCTAACTCACAGGGCTGGGGAATTATAATTTACATATCTAATAAGTATCTACCGTATACTTTGAGGAATTAAATGAGTAAAGCACTTAGAAAATGGTGCCTGACACATGGCATGCATTTGACAGAGATTTCTTTTTTTTTATATGTCATTTTTTTAAATTATTTTATTGTTATTCAATTACAGTTGTCCGCATTTACCCTCCCCCCACCCCACCCCAGGCAAACCCACCTCCCTCCCTTGCTTCCCCCCTCCCCCTTGGTTTTGTCCATGTGTCCTTTATAGCAGTTCCTGAATACCCTTGTCCCCCTTCTCCCCTTCCCCTTCCCCTCTGGTTACTGCCAGAATGTTCTAAACT